>SJYV01038702.1:0-10998 GCA_006410875.1 Neotragus pygmaeus | reverse complement strand
TGATCCACACAGTCAAAGGCTTTGGCATAGTCAACAAAGCAGAGGTAGAGGTTTTTCTGGAACTCTCTTGCTTTTTCCATGATCCAGCAGATGTTGGCAATTTGATCTCTGGTTCCTCTGCCTTTTCTAAAACCAACTTGAACATCAGGGAGTTCACGGTTCATGTATTGCTGAAGCCTGGCTTGGAGAATTTTGAGCATTACTTTACTAGAATGTGAGATGAGTGCAATTGTGTGGTAGTTTGAGCATTCTTTGGCATTGCCTTTCTTTGGGATTGGAATAAAAACTGACCTTTTCCAGTGCTGTGGCCACTGCTGAGTTTTCCAAATTTGCCGGCATATTGAGTGCAGCACTTTCACAGCATCATCTTTCAGGATTTGAAAGAGCTCAACTGGAATTCCATCACCTCCACTAGCTTTGTTCGTAGTGATGCTTTCTCTTGTTAAGTTCAAGTTTTATCATTGGCAACAAGAATGTATCATTTGTTTTCCTTGATGAGACGGGTTCACTTTATTTATATTTGAGAAAAGTCTGCCAAATACCCAAGTCTTTGAAAACACCGCAGCTTGCCAGTCATTTTTTCAAGTGATACCGGTATGAGAAATAGCTTAGCTCACAACTCAAACAGTGGCACAATGGTCTTTTTCTGAAGACAACCACTGTATTCCAGTTTGCAGCAGCGATGTTTCCTATGTATTTCCCATTCTGATACACAGATTATTAAAAAGATGTATAGGGACTTCCCTGGTGGTCCTGTGGCTAAGACTTAGTGCTCCCAGCACTGGGGTCCAGATTCGATTTTTGGTTGGGGAACTGGATCCCACATGCTGCAACTAAAAATCCCACATGCCTCAAATAAAGATTCCAAATGATGGAACTAAAGATCGAAGATCTGGCATGCCACAACTAAGATTCAGGGCAGCCAAAAAAGAAAAATATTAAAAAATAAAAATTTTAAGAAATGAAAAATTTAAAATAAAAGAAGTGTACTTAAGATTTAATAAAATAATTTCCTTTCTTTATCAAGGACATTTAAAAATGAAATTGGCTTCTTTTTTTTTTTTTTACATGTAATGCATGTCTGTGAAGAATATGGCACCTTGTGACAGCTTGGTGTCTCTGCCTTGATCGGTGCTAAGGAATCGGCAGTTTTATTCACACTTTTGTAACATTAGCACAAATGGCAACACAGTGAAAAGGACAAATAATGTCTTGGTATTATTATGATGATCGTTTTGATCTCATGGATCCCCCGAAAGCTCTCTCTCATCCCTCATTTACATGGACCACTCTGTGAGTTATTATCCTGTACCTTTGAAATGGAGTGGGAAAGTTCCCAGCTGAGTAGAAGCTAGCAATTTGCCGCTGAGGAAACAACTTATGTATGTGTGAAACTGATTCACTTCGGTGCACACCTGGAACTAACACAGCATTGTGAATCAACTGTACTCTGATAGAAGTTTAAAGAATTATGTAATTCAAATCAACTATGTAATTCACAGTTTCACTGGGGGGTGAGTTTTTTGTTTTTAAAGGAATCACAATGATGTATTTGAATAATGGAACCTACATTTATTCAGCTAACATAGACAAACCACCACCATACTAAATGGAACAAAGAACAAAAATTTTCTCAATCAACAAAATTCCAGTTACAACCATTGATTTCTTTAAATTCACCTGGAAGTATCCCTAGATGTCTTCAAGTGTTTCCAATGCTCTGGGGCTCCTTAAAGGGTGGGTAAATTAACAAGGCTAACCCATTCCTTTAAACCTTTTTTTTGTTTTAAATTTAGTTATTTTTTATTTTTGGCTGTGCTGGATGTGTGTTTCTGCACAGGTTTTTCTCTAGTTACAGAGAGCAGAGGATACTCTCTAGTTGAGGTGTGCGGGCTTCTCATTGCTCTGGGGCTTCTTTTGTTGCAGAGCACAAGCTCTAGATCACAGGCTCAATAATTGTGGTGCATGGGCTTAGTTTCTCCACGGCAAATGGGATCTTCCCACATCAGGGATCTCCTGCATTGGCAGGTGGATTCTTTACTACTGAGCCATGGGAAGCCTCTTCTTTATTTATTGGTTCATGGTGCTGGGAATAAAGTAGAATAGACAAAGTCCTTGATCTTGTTTTGCTCACAGTTAAGTGGGAGAGGGTGAAGCAATCATACAAACAAGAATATGATGATAATCGAGCTAAGATTTAAGAAGTACAGAGAGTTTTGAGATGGGACCTGACCTGACCTGGAACTCACTGAGATACTCCGTGAAGGAGTGAAATGAAGCGAAGGTCTGAAGCAAGAGTTGGAGCTGGCCAGGTGGAAATATATGTGGATCCGGAAGAGTGTTCCAGGCAGGAGCATGGGTGTGCATGTGGCTGACTCAGGCAGGAGAGTCCTGGGTGGGCTTGAATACCCACCTGGGAAATCCATTTTGGCTGGAGCCCGGTGAGAAGGTGGCACGAGATGAAGGTGGAACTGCAGCCGGACGTCAGGTCATCAAATGGCTGTTTTTTTCAGTTCCTGAAACTTTCCTGCCCTAGTCCTAGACCTACACAGATCCCTCTGCCTGGAGCACTCTTCCTCGGCTCCTCTTTCAGGCCTCAAGAGAAGTGTCACTTTCTTTCAAAGTAGATCTCTTTTTTTCTTCATATCAACACCCCATTTTCTTTGTATAGCAACTAAGTTTGTTTACATTGCCTTTGTCTGTCTCCCCTGTGAGACTGTAAGTTCCACGAGGGCATGGTCCTATCTGTCCTGTTCATCCTCCCTCTCCTGTGTTTAGCAGTGAGCCTGACATGCAGTTGGAGCTCAGAAATATTTGTTGGATAAATGTATGAATGAACTAGATTTGAGATTCCGGCTCCATTCCGTAATGCTGTGTGACCTTGGACAAGTCACATGACCACACTATACTCTGTAAAACAGGGATTTTACTTCCTATCTCAAAGGGATTTTGTGAGACTCAAAGGAAGTAGTGCCCGTGGAAGCATGAGCAGAATGCCTGGCTTCAAAAGAGGTACTCCTCGGTGTTTTGGGTTTTTTGGGGGGGCAGCATGCAGGATCCTACTTCCCTGACCAGGGATTGAACCTGTGCCCCCTGCATTTGGGAGCATGGAGTCCCAACCCCTGGATTGCCAGGGAAGTCCTCTCCTAAGTGTTGTCTTCCTTGCTTCTTGCTGTCAGTTCCCTACTTTTTTCTCTGGACTGTGATATATGTATGATGAGCTTCAGGTCTTGCTTAATCCCAACGGAGTCTCTTGCCATGCCATCCCCTGAGGCGCTTCCAGGCTTATGTGATGGCATCATAGTAGGAGCAACAAGAGTAGAGGGGAGGAAACACTGGTTTTGATGGAGAGTGGATGGGAGTGATGAACTGTTGAAGATGGACCAAACTTTGATTAGTGTGATTATGGCTAGCTTTAATTTTCTTTAATATACAGTTGAATCTTGAACAACTCAGGAGCTAAGGGAGGCAACCCTCCATGCAATTGAAAATCTGCTTGTAATTTTAGTCGGCCCTCCCTTTATGGGATTCCATATCTGTGGATTCAACCAACCATGGATTGCGTGGTATTGTAGTATGTATTTAATTTTTTATTTTATTATATTTTTAATATAAATTTATTTATTTTAATTGGAGGTTAATTACTTTACAATATTGTATTGGTTTTGCCATACATCAACATGAATCCGCCACAGGTAGACACGTGTTCCCCATCCTGAACCCCCCTCCCTCCTTCTCCCCATACCATGCCTCTGTGTTGTCCCAGTGCACCAGCCCCAAGCATCCAGTATCATGCATCGAACCTGAAAATCCATGTATAAGTGGACCCACACAGTTCAAACCTGTGTTGTCCAAGGATCAACCATACTTAAAAAAAAACTTTTTGTTTTTAAATGATTTTAGGCCTTTAAAAAGTTTGCAAAATAGTACAAAGAGCTCATGTATGGACTTCACCCAATATTCTCAATTCATAAACTACAGTACAGTGATCAAAACCAGGACATGAACATGGATACCAAGATATCTAAATTATAGGCCTTATTTGAGCTTCATCAGTTTGTCCTCTAATAACTATTTCCCCCAGATACCGACCCAGGATCCCATGTCTCACTTAGTTGTCCTATATCTCCTTAGTATCCTCTGATCTATGATAACTACTCAGTCTTTCCTTGTCTTTCATGACCTCATTTTTTATTTGGCTGTACTGGGTCTTAGTTGTGGCATGTGGGATCTAATTCCCTGACCAAGGTTGAAACCCAGGCACCCTACAATGGAAGTGTGACGTCTTAGCCACTGAACCACCAGGGAAGTCCCAACCTTGACACTTTGATCATTTATTTTGTGGAATGTCACACAATTTAAGTTTGTCTGATGTTTTCCCATGACTAAATTGAGATTCTGCATTTTTTGACAAAAATACCACTGAAGTGATGTGTGCTTTCCAGTACATCATACCAGGTGTACTTGATGTTGCTATGTTTTCTAACAATGATACTACTCTTGATTGCTTGGTTAAAGCAATGTCTTTTGGGTTTCTCCACTATACTTTTATTTTAAAATTATATTTAAAATTTTAAAATTACTAAAGCAAAACATGCTCTTAAAAAGTTTAAACAAACAAAAAGTTTAAAGTAAATATCCTTCCCACCACCTCTACCTCACCTTCCTAGAAGTTACTTACTTGTCAACACTTTGAGGTATATCATTCTAGACCATTTTCTATATCAATACAGACATATAATGAGTTCATACCAATTTTTTTTGTTTTGTTTTACTTAATAATATTATCTAGGGACAACTTTCCATGTCAGTACAATCAGATCTAACTTGTTCTTTCTAATAAATATCTGCTATTTCATTCTCTGGGTGACCCTAATTTACACTTCTGTATTTTCCAGATTTTGTATGAGCATGTAAATTATTTTTTTAACATAGAACACTTTATCATCAAAATGTCTGTCTCAAATTTCATCAATACAAAAATATTCAAATTTTGTCAGAAAATTAAAATCATTATAATTTAAATTAATATTTTAAATTTTATATATTTCATCACCAGGAATAGATTACCTAAAACTTTAAGTCAAAATGAGGTAAAAAATAAAAAGATGTGTTTTAAAATGAAACAAGAGAAAAGAAACTCCACTGCCACTGATTTTATTGAATCTCAGAGGCCACTCATTTTAAAAACACACCATTATTTTCTGTAGGAAGAAAAAACATTGTCAATTAATTGGAAAATGCCATCAATTTTAGAGTTTTTTAAATGTGCAAAACAGGAGTCTTGAAACAGAGTAAATAAGATAGTACCATGTTGGCCCTTCATTGACCAGAATGCCTATGTGGTCTTTCAGGAACAGGCAGGATCCTATGACCAGCCACCACTTCCAGCCCATAGAGATGGAGCCAAATAATTCCTTTCGTGTGGACTCCGAGTTCCGATACACCCTCTTCCCAATTTTTTACAGCATCGTCTTTGTGCTGGGGGTCATTGCCAACAGCTACGTGCTGTGGGTCTTTGCCCGCTTGTACCCTTCCAAGAAATTCAACGAGATAAAGATCTTCATGGTGAACCTCACCATGGCTGACCTGCTCTTCCTGGTCACCCTGCCCCTGTGGATCGTCTACTACTACAACCAGGGCGACTGGATTCTCCCCAAATTCCTGTGCAACCTGGCTGGCTGCCTCTTCTTCATTAACACCTACTGCTCAGTGGCCTTCCTGGCTGTCATCACTTACAACCGCTTCCAGGCAGTGACAAGGCCCATCAAGACTGCTCAGGCTACCACCCGCAAGCGTGGCTTCCTTCTGTCCCTGATTATCTGGGTGTCCATTGTGGGCGCAGCATCCTACTTCTTTGTCCTGGACTCGACCAACAGGGAGCCCAAAAAGACTGGCTCGGGCAACATCACACGCTGCTTTGAACATTACGAGAAGGGCAGCATCCCAGTCCTCATCATCCACATCTTCCTGGTGTTCAGCTTCTTCCTCGTCTTCCTCATCATCCTCTTTTGCAACCTGGTCATCATCCGCACGCTGCTCACGCAGCAGGTGCGGATGCAGCGCAACGCCGAGGTCAAGCGCCGGGCACTCTGGATGGTCTGCACGGTCCTGGCTGTGTTCATCATCTGTTTCGTGCCCCACCACCTCGTGCAGCTGCCCTGGACCCTAGCCGAGCTGGGCTTCCAGGACACCGACTTCCACCAGGCGATTAACGACGCGCATCAGGTCACTCTCTGCCTCCTTAGTACCAACTGCGTCTTAGACCCCATTATCTACTGTTTCCTCACCAAGAAGTTCCGCAAGCACCTGACTGAGAAGTTGTACAGTATGCGCGAGAGCCGGAAGTGCTCCCGGGCCACCTCGGAGACAGGCATGGAAGTGGTCATGCAGCTCAAAGACGCCCCTATCAAATCCCTCAAATATTAGTCTAACTGTTGGAGCCAGGCCCGGAGGCTTTTTCTCCACGGACATCATCGACTGACTTGAGGGGTGGGGGAGGGAAGGGGTGTCTACCGTGGTCGGACACGCCACGGTACGTCCTCCCTGGGCACTGGTGGCCGGTTAGGTGTGGAGGCTACCTCACCAAGGTGGGGGTGCTGGCAGAACCAGACCGCTGGGAAATTCAGAACTTGAATGAGCCCCTTCAGCCACCTTTGGACACATGCCATATAACCTTGGCTGGCAGAGTCATCCCAGTCTGATGGCTCTGGAAGGGATTTCAGGACCAGGGGGGTAGTCCTTGGGAGCAGACCCTGAGTCACCCAGTTCACCCCACCAAGGTGGCAGTCCCGAACGAGTCAGGCCCACAGTTTTGGCCCGCCACTCCCATTATCACTGAAAAGGCAGAGAAGGGGTTTGGGGAAAGCGAGGCTCCCCTGGCTATGGCACTGTCTTTGGGATCGACTTCTGAGCCGGGAAGATCCCACCCAGTCTCCACTCACAGGCACAAGGTCTTTGCAACACTTCCTAGGGCAGTGTCCCAGGTGGAAGGGGAGCCACTTCCACCCGGCTTGGTAGAACATTTTCCTAATTCATGTATAATCCTCTACTGAGAGGTGACCAGCCAAGATACAACATGCATGGACCAAAAACTAGGACAGGGAGCCTTTCTCCTGAATCAGATGCGTCTCTTCCACCGGCCTGGGGCAGCTCTGGGGCAGCGGGAGAAACTCAACCACCACTTCCACTGTCTGTCTCAACAGGAGCTCTGAGAAAGTAACTCCTGTGAGGCAGCCACCCACCGTGGGCAGGGAAGGCCCATCAAAGCCAAATTGGGGCCCTCCAGGCCACTGTGATGCCCGGAGGCTTCCATGGGAAAGGACACTCAGGCTGAGCAGTGCCTGCGGGTGGGTGAGGCCTCCAGGGCGGAAGGAGCCCATCATCTCCCCTCCCTGCCTCACTTTCTGGGAGGCCCCTCTGATTTAGCTCCTAGGAGGTGAGGGGAGCAACTATAATCCCTAGGGCAGGCAGGCACTTTGAACTCTGGGTGCAGAAGAGAGGGGGAAACTTCTCTTGAGGAGCTTTGGATGTCTGATCCTCCTCTCGCACCCTGAGTACCTGCAGTGTGAACCCGGCAGCCTCAGACTCAAGGGCTTGGAGGAGCCTGCCTCGATTTCCAGAAACCATCCTCCCTGCCAGCCAGTGTCCCTGCAAGGCTGGGATCCTGGTTTCCGACACGCTGAGCTGATTTTGATAAATGCCTCTCAATGGGCCAGTGACCTGCTTGGGCCAGTCGCCATGGGCTGGACTTAGCAGAGGTGACCATGTGAACAGTGCAGTGGCTTTGAACTTTGGTGTCACACAGACCGAGGTTCAAGCTGTGGCTGTGTCACTTCCTGCCAAAGGACTGTGAGCTGCATTTCCTACCTCAGAGTTGTTAGGAGGACAAGACGCCTCTTGGTCACGGTAACTGCTCCCCCCAGAGTCTCTCTGCTTTTGAGACTTTGTTCCCCCTAAATCTTCCAATAGGGGATGAAAGGTGAGTGTCTGGCTCTTGTGGGGCCAGACAGGTTCTTGCTCGGGAATAAGCAGCAAAATTCAGGGATGCTCTTTCAGGTTCTGCAGGCCACTCACCTGAATGCATATAAACTCTGGAGCTGTGAGTGCGTGTGTGTATCTACATGTGTGAGGTGTGTGTGCCGCCAGCAAAGCAGAGTGGGGAAGGTATCTGCATGAACGTAGTAGAGATAATAGCTTTGCTCAAAGAGAAGAGATGTGCAGAGTCAAGCAGAGACCAGAGGGGACCCCAGGGGCCTCCTGGCTCCCCCTCTACGTCCAGCCCTCTTGCCCAGCCGTTCTCGACGCTCCAATCTGCACTACTTCCTTTGGGTCCTTGTGAGATTCCCTTGTTAGGATACACTCTCCTATTTTGCTCATGTTCATTTGAATGAGTGAAAATATTGATTACTTTGCAACCGAAAGATCTCTGAAGGAGATAAATACTTGTATGCTAAAGCAGTGTTTCTTGAATTTCATCCGTTTGTGTATCCATATCATGAATTTTGCAAGATCCATGTATCATCTGTATGTTTTGCTCAATAAATATTTTTCTCTAGATTGAGTCACTTTTTAAAACTTGTGCCTATTTAAAAAGTTGCTTTAGAACTAAACTGTAAATGAAGGTGAATGCCACCTGGCACACATAGAGGGTAAACATAAACATAAAATATCAGTATCAAAGCCAAAATGTTCTTGGCATCCTATCTACAGTCACCTCACGCACCCCATGACTTGCACAGCACACTTCAGGAGACGCGGCAGTGACGTATATAAAGTGCACGGGGGTCTGCATTTGCTAAGTGCTCAATAAAGAGACAAATGCTTTTGAGGTGATAGCTTGGGATTGGCCCCTTGCTTCTCACAGAAAGTTGCCCCAACACAGAAGCCAGGACCTCACTCCCACCAAGGCTCAGGCGAGCAGTGGAGTATTTCAGGTTGTAGCTCATGCTATGACCCTGTTGATCATTATCTCATACTCTGAACACAACCACCTTCCCCCACCGACCCCCCGTGACCTCTACCTGGTTGTGACCTTCTCAGATGCTTTCTCTCTTTTTGACCTAGCCCAGAACACCTCCTCCAGTTAGCCTTCCTGAATTCCTCCAGATGAGTTAATTGACCTAGCAGCACTTTAGGTAAAGAGGGTGCAATTTTTTTTTATACCTTAATAACTATTGAAGTTTATCCATTTCAATGTATTCTTTCCTACCCTGGAGGCAGTAACTGAATCTCCTTTAAAAAAAAAAAATTGAAGTATAGTTGAATGAATTGAATCTTAATCATCAGTGTATCCACATTTCTCGCTCGAGGTCTACAATGAGCTCTGTCTAAAAAGCATCCCGCTTCCCTAGGGTATAACACGAACACACACTGAAACATACATGCACTTATTGTGAGAGAGTTTAAGAAGACTCCATAGGGACACCTAAGAAAGGAATTTAATGTATATTTTCCCAAAGTTCTATTAATATATCTATATTTTTTAAAAGATGTCAAGGATTTTCAGAGAATCAGAATTTTTGGAGATGGAAGAGTCCAGTTCCTTCATCTTACAGAGAGGAACATGGGGCTCAGAGGAGCTACATGACTGTAGGAATTACATAGTATGGAATGCATTTCTTGCAATGGTAACAGGGTTATGGAAAAAGCTGAGTTGTAATGCTTTCAATGAAATATCACCAATCAGGATTTTCAAGCTGTGTTGCACATCAAGAAGTCCTCACCTTGCATTTCCCCCTGATCTCAGTCTTGACCCCAGGAAATTATCAGTGATCTCAGAGAACATTGGCTTAGGGAAGACCTGGCCCCTTACCTCATCCAGATGAGTCATAGCCGCTAGAGTAGTAAGGGCAGGCCACAGCTGACTACACCTGGGCACAGCTGTGCCTATTTTTCTCATCTCCGTTATATCTGCACTTAAGATCTGAGGCCACAAGCAGATATAATAAAACCCTCTTGGAAAACTTGTTTTTTGAAAACTTGGCATTTCTGTAATACAAATCATGATTCCCCTGACATATATATTTCAGTTCAGTTCAGTCTCTCAGTCATATCCGACTCTTTGCCACCTCTTGAACTGCAGCATTCCAGGCTTCCCTGTCCATCAACAACTTCCAAAGCTTACTCAAACTCATGTCCATGGAGTCAGTGATGCCATCCAACCATCTCATCCTCTGTTGTCCCCTTCTCCTCCTGCCTTCAATCTTTCCCAGCATCAGGGTCTTTTCAGATGAGTCAGTCCTTCACANATCACCAACTCCCGGAGCTTACTCAAACTCACTTCATTGAGTCGGTGATGCCATCCAACCATCTCATCCTCTGTTGTCCCCTTCTCCTCCTGCCTTCAATCTTTCCCAGCATCAGGGTCTTTTCAGATGAGTCAGTCCTTCACATCAGGTGGTCAAAGTATTGGATTTTCAGCTTCAGCATCAGTCCTTCCAATGAATATTTAAGACTGATCTCCTTTAGGATGCACTGGTTGGATCTCCTTGCTGTCGAAGGGACTCTCAAGAGGCTTCTCCAATACCACAGTTTAAAAACATCAATTCTTCTGTGCTCAGCTTTCTTTAGAGTCCAACTCTCACATCCATACATGACTACTGGAAAAACCATAGCTTTGACTAGATGGACCTTTGTTGGCAAAATAATGTCTCTGCTTTTTAATATGCTGTCTAGGTTGGTCAAAGGCAATGCCAAAGAATGCTCAAACTACTGCACAATTGCACTCATCTCACATGCAAGTAAAGTAATGCTCAAAATTCTCCAAGCCAGGTTTCATCAATATGTGAACTGTGAACTTCCAGATGTTGAAGCTGGATTTAGAAAAGACAGAGGAACCAGAGATCAAATTGCCAACATCTGCTGGATCATGGAAAAAGCAAGAGAGTTCCAGAAAAATATCTATTTCTGCTTTATTGACTATGCCAAAGCCTTTGACTGTGTGGATCACAATAAACTGTGGAAAATTCTGAAAGAGATGGGAATACCAGACCACCT
>SJYV01038699.1:0-11259 GCA_006410875.1 Neotragus pygmaeus | reverse complement strand
AGGCTCCTCTGCCCATGGGATTTTCCAGGCAAGAGTACTGGAGTGGGGTGCCATTGCCTTCTCCTAAGTCTTAGTAAACTCTTACCAAGTATAAACCACTATTCTGGACACTGGAAGTAAATTTCCCATCTTGCAAGAGAAGAAATTTCTTCCAAGAGAAATTTTCTTGCACAGGGAAAAGTTCTATATACATGAAAGAGCTGACAGCTATGAATTTTTTATTATTAAAAGAAAAGAGAATCTAAATGTTCACAAAACGGTAAGTGCCTTTAAGAATTCATCTGTGTCCGAATTTAGCTTAAAGGCTCATTAATCAATATTTCTAATCAAGATTTATCTTCTAACTTTCAAATATCCAAGTGTATACTCCACATTGGGCTTCCCCAGTGGTTCAGTGGTAAAGAATCTGCATGCAATGCAGGAGACACAGGTTCAATCCCTGGGTCGGGAAGATCCTTTGGAGAAGGAAATGGCAACCTACTCTGGGATTCTTGCCTGGAGAATCCCATGGACAGAGGAACCTGGTGGGCTACAGTCTGTAGGNTTCATCTGTGTCCGAATTTAGCTTAAAGGCTCATTAATCAGTATTTCTAATCAAGATTTATCTTCTAACTTTCAAATATCCAACTGTATACTCCACATTGGGCTTCCCCAGTGGTTCAGTGGTAAAGAATCTGCTTGCAATGCAGGAGACACAGGTTCAATCCCTGGGTTGGGAAGATCCTTTGGAGAAGGAAATGGCAACCTACTCTAGTATTCTTGCCTGGAGAATCCCATGGACAGAGGAACCTGGTGGGCTACAGTCTGTAGGGTCGCAGAGTCTGACATGACTGAAGCAACTGCCCACACATGCACACGTACTCCACATCTCCATTTGAATGTTTTAAGGGCACATAATATTCAACATGTTTAAGAACTAACAAGTTATTTTTATAAAGAAAACAGCTCCTGTTTCAGTGCTTTCTATCACATGTATCCAGTTGCACAAAACAAATTTCTCAGTTTCTTTGAATCAGTTACATTTCCTTCTTCTTCACTCACATATCTAATTCACTACCAATACTTGTCTATTCTGTTAAACCTCTTAATTCTGCATATCTCCTTCTTTGGTGTCACTACTCTATTCCAATTTATAACATTCTACTATCTAAATTCTTCTGTTGGCCTAGAAACTGTCTTTTCCCATCTACTTTGGACTCTTCCCCATTCTTTCTCCACACTGCAGGTGGAGCAATTTTTTTTTTTTTTTNTCCAATTTATAACATTCTACTATCTAAATTCTTCTGTTGGCCTAGAAACTGTCTTTTCCCATCTACTTTGGACTCTTCCCCATTCTTTCTCCACACTGCAGGTGGAGCAATTTTTTTTTTTTTTTTCCAAAATGCAATTCATATGTTATCTCTCTAATGGAACTCTTTGAATATCTGCTGTGCTCTTAGGATAACAATCAAATTCCTTAATAAAGCAGTTCAGTTGATTTCTCTTAGAACAATTGACAGAAAATTTGACTCAAAATAGCTTAGGTACACAGAGGATGTTTTAACCTTGCTTACGTAAAAGCCTAGCAAAGTGGCTCGCTTTAGGCACAAATTGAAGCTCCTGTCTCCCTTCCTCCATCAAGCAGAGCCTAGACATCTTGGACTCCTTGAAACCCTCATTTGATGTTAATAGGAAATAATTATTTCTCATTTTAAGCCACCTATATTTTGAGTATTTTCCCCTATAGCTTAACCTAATGGAAACTGCATACAGAGTTTTAGAAAATGGGATATCTATAAATGTTATCTGCCAAAACAAAGCGCCAAGATATGTGGTATGAGGGAGAAGAAAGTGAGAACGCTGTCCTAAGAGGCTATAAAAAAGAAGACCACAGTATTCTATTGTGAAATGTTTGGTAAAATGTTCATTTGGGAGGCAGAGTATATAACTTTGAACTTTGGGTTGAAAGTTTTTGATTAAAGTAATGGCAACATGAGTTGGTGAGAATTTGCTCCATTTAGAGAAGTGTTTCTTTCTTTCTTTTTTTTTTTTTTTTNATATGCACTTTTCTAACTTTGTTTTATTTAATTTCCAAGACAACACTACTAGCTTGGTATTATGCTTTCTATTTTACATTATACTTACCGAGTCACAGAAAAGTTAATTAACCCAGGCTAGGTATCTAAGACACACAACCAGGATTTGAACCCTAATCTATTTAAATCCAAAGTCCATTATCTTTCTAATATATAGGAAAAGCACTTTTCCCTTGGGAACTCAAATAGTAAAGCTGCAATTTTAAGACTTTTCCACATAAGAGGCTTTGGAAGACCTGTTTTTCTTTGAAAATCTTTCCTAAGTGGGCAGGAATTCTGATGAATTGTCAAGATTGACAAGGAAATTCACCCAGCAATAGCAACTGCCTGGCCTTGCTTGAGGAATGCTTAACCTTCATATTCTTCATAAAAATAAGTTAGACTCTGAAATTAATTCACTCTTTCAGGCCACTGGTGTACCATTTGGATAATATGAGGAAACAAATGCTATTATGAAGTCAATATGTTGACCAAAATATATTGAGCAGTAATGTAGCCTGGAGGATACAAGGAAGTTTAGCAGGGCTGCTGGCCAGAGTAGGATGGTTGAGGTCCACTCTGATTGAAGAGTACCTCTGCTATAGTCATGTTAAATATTTTGAATATGATGCTGAAGTATTAGACATAATTCCCATCTCCAAGGCAATTACAGCCCAATTGTAGAAATGGGATGTACACTTAAGAACTTTAAATAATGACAGCAGAATTANAGTACCTCTGCTATAGTCATGTTAAATATTTTGAATATGATGCTGAAGTATTAGACATAATTCCCATCTCCAAGGCAATTACAGCCCAATTGTAGAAATGGGATGTACACTTAAGAACTTTAAATAATGACAGCAGAATTAGGTAAAACAGAAACAACACTCTGCCCACTTAAACTTGTTTCATATCTCTTCCTAGCATGCACCTTTGTGTGCTCAGTCATATCCAGAAGTCATGTCCAGGTCACGTTGTGACCCTATGGACTGTAGCTCATGAGACTCCTCTGTCCACGGGACCATTCCAGCAAGTATACTGGAGTGGGTTGTCATTTCTTTCTCCAGGGGATCTCTAGGATCAAACCTAGGTCTCTTGTATTGGCAAGCGGGTTCTATAATACTGAGCCACCATGGAAACCCAGCATATATCCCCCACTGAACAGATTTTATGTTGGTTTAGTTTCTTATTGTTCACTGATATACCTTCAGCACCTACAACATTTCTTGATCCTGTTGAGCAAACGAATGAATGTACTAGGTATTTAAAGCAGAAAGCCTGGCTGGAGTGGTCAAGAAGAATGTCATGGGGGAGTGGAGATGGGGCAGAATCTGGAAGGAAGAAGTGATTTGGGGAGAAGTGGGTCAGGCAGGCAGGGAGAATGATGTGGGCCACAACATGTGTTTAGAGAACACACTTCATGTATAGGGTTAGAGAGCAAACTACTTTCGTTGGAACATAGGAGGCCCTAGAAGTGGCCAGATTACTCCAAAGGTACAATGCACAGCCCATGGTAACTCCTTGAAGCNCAGGCAGGGAGAATGATGTGGGCCACAACATGTGTTTAGAGAACACACTTCATGTATAGGGTTAGAGAGCAAACTACTTTCGTTGGAACATAGGAGGCCCTAGAAGTGGCCAGATTACTCCAAAGGTACAATGCACAGCCCATGGTAACTCCTTGAAGCATTAATTTGGGGACTGACTATAATGCACTTTGTAAGTGAAACTTGTAATGGCTGAAACCTGTCATACTAGTGCTGAAACTCCCTCCCTCCCATCCCCTTGCATAAACTAGCATGGATTAAAACATCATTATAGAAATCAACAAATGGAGTTATGGGTCTTTCTGAGCTGATTCTTAGAAAAGAAAGTCATCATGAGAAATGTGCAAATGAGGAGGGCTGACTGAGATTTTCAGGATATTGCATGAGGTTCTAATTTTTCCATTGAGGTTCTGCTTTCTTTTTGTGTCTCCTTGTCGTATCATGACTTTTCCACTCAAAATCAAACACTTTAATATCAATTTAAAGACAGACACATGCACACATAATCATGCACTTGTATACAAGCATGCACTTGTGCACACACTCTCACGCACATGCTCATGCTCCCAGGCACACAGCTTGCTTCAGCCTCTCTTCTATTTCCTCTCATCTGGCAGCTTTCAGAATAATCTCACCCACCTGTTAAATCAGAGAATGTCAAGTTTAATTTATAACAGTGAGTAGAAACAGGATGCTACAGAAAGCATTTTAATTAAAATCCTTTAATTGGATACATGCTTCTTGTGAAAAGGGAGCTGTGGAGAGGGCCTCTTTGTCGGCACCTTTCACTCCAGTTGCCAGAGATTGCTGCAGGAATGGCCCTGCAATTGGAACCAGCCCTCTGGGACGAGGGCGGGGGCAGGGTGGAGGCAAGAGAGGGAAATTGGGAGCAATAGAGGAGGGACAAAGGGGGCAAATGGCCATGGATTTTGTGCAGAAACACAGCTTTGGTGTTTTCCGGAGGCAGTTCTGCCGAAACCTATTGGTATCCTTTCAAGTTGGTTTCTCCTTAATCCTTTCATCATCCTTACGATGGGACAGTCTCCAGAGGGAATCCACAAATACTCCCACTTCACACACTGGCTTAGGAATTCTTGACAGTATAGGTCAATTGGTGAGTGTGGGAGGTGGACAGATGACAGGGTGGGGTGGGGGAGGTCCAGCCTTTGCACCTGGGGTTCCTTAAGTGACAGCATTTAGCACTATCCAGCCCACATTGCAGGAAAGAAAATGTTGGACTCAATTAGGGCCCAGTTTAAGGAAGGGACTATGTGCTAAAGTGGGGGGCCCAGCCTGGAAACCATCCCAAAAGCTCATGTGGGGTGACAGCCACAGAGTATGCCAAGAGAGCGGAAAGGCATGGAAGTATTTTACTGGAAACACTCAAAGCAGCTAAGAAAAGTGGGAACTGGAAGTAGTTTCAGTGTCAGGTATGTTGCCAAGGAAACAGAAGACCCTAAACTGAGCTCATTAAAGATAGGGTGGGGTAAATAGGCTTTTACCTTCTTGGTTTTGCTTCAGCTTGTTGTGCCAGAAGGTGATTTAAGAGGGCTTCTAGGACACTTATTTCTTTCCTATGAACTCCTGCTACGGAGAAGAGATACACCTTGAAGGATTTTTAGATGTTATTCATTCAGTGCTACTGTTGGCCTCCTAGAGGCCCTGGTTGCTGAGGAAATAATGGTAGACAGTTTTGTTTACAACTATTAGTTCTTTCTAGTGGTGTGCTGGTAAGTGTTTAACAAGTGGCTCTTAGGGCAGACAGAAGTCTGATTTGTAGCATTTTCCAGCTTTCATGGTGTAAATATTTCCATCATGGTTGATTTCAAAATACTGATGATTTAACAACCAGTCGGCCAAATTCCTGAAATTAAAATATTGGCTCTTGCAAATCAGTATAAGCTGGCTTCAACACACCACTGACTCTTTCCTGTCCTTGTTAAGCTTTCTTGTAGGTGCTTATTTCCCACTCTCATTGACTTTGGGTCTGGCCATATGACTTGCTTTGGCCAATGGAATATAAGCAGATGACACAAGGCACTCCAAGCCAAGGTTTGGCTCTGCTCTTCCCACCCCTTTTGAGTTTTTGCCCTCCATTCTGAGAGGAGCTCCAATTAATGACTGATCCTTCAGCCTGGTCTCAGAATGTGAAGACACACAGAGCTGCCTAAATTAAGCTATTTTCAGCACAGTCTGGCAGAACCACAGCCAAACTGCAAATCTTGTGTAATATGAGCAAAGAAAGAAATGTTTGTTTTTATAAGGCACTGAGATTGGGGATCTGAGTAATATAGATATCTTCACCTAATTAATAAATATTGAACCACTCAGTAAGAGCAAAACTATGGAATTGTGTTTAAGTCATGAAAAGGAATTAGAGGTTCTCAGTTCTGGAAGAAACCTAGGAGACCAATCATTTCAGCCATCATATGATACTTAAATCCCTTCTGCAACATTCTGCCAAATGTTTGTCTGCTTTAGTTGTCCTCTTTATAGTTGAAAGCCTCTCCAATGATGGGGATCTTAATATCTTTGGAGAGTGTCCACCCCATCTTTGGCAGTCTGAATGCTGGAAGATTCCTCCCTATGTAAACCAGAAGTCCTTTCCTTTTAGCAGATGTCTCATACCATAGTTCTGTATTGCAAGGTGACATGGAGAGTTTAATAATTATTCTGTAGGAGAAATCTTCAGCTATTTAAAAAGAATATATATTATCCATGTTTAGTCTTTCTCCATGCCAAAGTCCTCAAGAATCCGAGGAGGAAAAATGTACAACTAGAGTTTTTTTTTTTTTTTTTCCTAGTAAAAGACCTAAGAGTGAGGATAAAATAAAGATATCTTTCAGACAAATAAACCCTCTACATGGCATGATTTTGACACTTGTCACGATCCGAATTTCTCTATCTTTCTATATATTGACATGAATGGCTTTACTGGGAGTACAGAGGGATATTAGACTCAGGTATAGGTCCAAGAAACTAGAAGCAGTTTTAGACCCATGAAAGGGAAGGGCTGAAATGCAAACCCCTGTAACAGGAGAGATGAGGTGATTGGCATAGATATATAAAAGGATAGAAAATATGAACAAGAGTAAGAAACATGGAGGTTAGAAATAAAAGGATAATATATATCTAACAGAAGCTACAGAGGAGGAAAATTGAGAGACTAAAGGACAGGTAATATTCAAAAATAAGTAATTACTAAGGTTTTTTTTTTCAGCAGAAAAATTCTGAACATCTGTTAAAAAATGTACTTGAGCAAGACTAAGGAAAATATATTTAAACTTTATAGTAAAACAAACTGTATTATGAAGAGTAAAAAAGACAGTTAAATGTAACCAGAGAATAAAGAAGCTGCCTAAAAGAAAAATTAGATAAAGTCAACAGAGTAAAACCCATAAAGAGCTAAGTCAGAAGTCCCATCAGCCTAGATTTGTAAACTCTTATTCGAGAATATTGTCCATTCATATATTTCACTGGAAGGCCATTTTGCAGAAGGAAGGGACTCAAAAGGAGGAGAAAGCCGTAAGAAGGAACAGAATGCCAAGGAATCAGTGAACAGGTAGATTTTTTAAAATCATAGAATATGGGAGGTAGGTATCATAGTTAATGAACTCAGGGTCCTGCATTTTTCTGGAGGACAGAATATTGATTCTTAAATAGCTTTAAATTTTATATTAAATACACATGTTGAAATTTGAAGGTACCTGAAGAAAGCTGAGTGCCGAAGAACTGATGCTTTTGAATTGTGGTGTTGGAGAAGATTCTTGAGAGTCCCTTGGACTGCAAGGAAATCCAACCAGTCCATCCGAAAGGAGATCAGTCGTTCACTGGAAGGACTGATGCTGAGGCTGAAACTCCAGTACTTTGGCCACCTCATGTGAAGTGTTGACTCATTGGAAAAGACCCTGATGCTGGGAGGGATTGGGGGCAGGAGGAGAAGGGGACGACCAAGGATGAGATGACTGGATGGCATCACCGACTCGATGGACGTGAGTTTGAGTGAACTCCGGGAGTTGGTGATGGACAGGGAGGCCTGGCGTGCTGTAATTCATGGGGTCGCAAAGAGTCGGACACAAATGAGTGACTGAACTAAACTGAATAAAAAGTAGCAATAGAAGGTCTAATGTCCAGACCAGTAGAGCAACTAAAAATGCAAATTTGGATTTATATATTTTAGGTAAAAGTATGAAAATACTGAGAAGAATGTACACTAGCTCCAGGATATTGGTTATTTTTTTTAGAAGAAAAGGAAAGAATAGGATGTAGTAGGGGAGGAAATTCATCAACCATATTTGAAAATTTTATTTATTTAAAAAAACTGTAACAAATAGGTAAAATATAAAAGTGTAAAATCTGGAGAGTGGGTACATTGCTTACATTACAATGTAACATTAATTTTTAAAAACTTTTTTATGCTTCCACTTTTCACAATTAAAAATTCTAATAATTATGTGTAAATTCAAATGGCTACAAGCCAGTAAAATGATGCTAAAATTCACTAGTAGAGAAACACAAATTCAAATAATAATGAGATATTAAATTTAGGCCATTAAATAGGCAGAACTTTAAAGAAGCTCTAGTAAGAATGGGTGAAAGAGATGTATGAAAAAAAGATAATTTTTTTTCTTCCGGTTGAAAACATTATAACTTTATTGGAAACTGAAATCAAGGTATATGCATTCAACATACATGAGGGATCTATCTCATCAAAATTGCAGTAATATTGGTAGGTGCAAATGCGTTTTGTTGATTCAACTATTATTTTCTACAAGTGGGAAGGTTGTATACATATCTGTCTGGCCTAGTGTTGTCCAGTACATTCTGTGTCAATAATTAGGAAATCTTTTTCTTTTTTTCCTATTGTATAAACCCTTCAGATGTCATCCTGGCTGTGGCATCAGAAATAAAAGTTTATCCAGTTAGCATTTTGCTGGGAGCTTCCTCTTAATGCTTTTCTGCCTAAATGGGGTTTACATCTGTCCAGTGGAAGTGTGTATGATTTTTGTAGGAATCTGAGCAATGCTTTCCAAGTGGCTCTGGTGGTAAAGAACCTGCCTGCCAATGCAGGAGACATAAGAAACGTGGGTTCTGTCCCTGGATGGGGAAGATCCCCTGGAGAAGGAAATTGCAACCCACTCTAGTATTCCTGCCTGGAGAATCCCCATGGACAGAGGAGGCTACTGGGCTACAGCGCATAGGGTTGCTGAGTCGGACAGGACTGAACGACTTAGCACTCAGAGCAGTGCCCAACGAGAAATCCTCCTGAAATCATAATGAACCCTAATTGCTCTTACTGTTGGCTTCTCTCTTTTTACTGTGGAGACATGGCTTTTAAGAAAATATATCTGAGATAAATTCTTATGTATAAAGTTCTAAAGCTCAAATAGTATTTTCAGAAGTGGATGCTTGTCCTTTGTAAATTTTAGGTTCCTGAGAGACCTTCTTCTTTCCTGAGTTTCCTTCATGGGGAAAGAAAAGTTATTTCTGTTGACACTATTTATAATCTAATAAATACTTGAAATTGGAACCATTAAGAAGAGCTTTCTAAAAAACAAAAATTGCAGGGTTTAATTTTGTGATAAAACTTTTTTTTAAATAAGAGGTTGATATTTGCTCCAACCCTGAACAATCATAAAAGAGCTACTTTTACACCCTGTCAGATACTGAGTTGTATTATTTCCTTCAAATGTGGCAATGGATCTGCATAATCAAAATGTACAACTTGAGGCCAGAGGGCCATTTATTCTTTCTGAACCACCCATTACAGGTAGACTACAGATGCTTAGTATATCAATATTTAGACCTTGATGTTCATGTAGAGAAAATCTGATTGAGGTGAGATGACCCAAGTGAAGTTCAACATAGATATTTTTCCAGGTTTTTCATTCTGACTACCTTCCCTTAGATCCATGATTATTGTATAATAGTATTATTTGAAAGGCCTCCAGGTAGACTGAGGGTTGCCCTTAGATAATATTTACATTTTTAGTAATATAATGCTTGCTGCTATTATTATGAATTCAAGATTTACTTCTGATGTTAAATAAAACCTAAGCATTTTATTTAAGTTTCACCAAAGGCAGCTTTATATATCAATATTTTATTGGGATTGTCTTCACAGTGTGGTGTAGTCAGCAGGTCTACAATCCTGCTATAGTCCACAGGCTAATGATCAGAATTTTTGAGCCTGTCCAAGATGTACCTATTACGGCATTTAAATTTAGAAGTTAGCTCTAGTTTCATAGGCTTAGTGATTAATGTTCCACTGTTGTTCAGTCACTAAGTAATGTTCGACTCTTTGTGACCCCATGGACTACAGCATGCCAGGCTTCCCTGTTTTTCACTGTCTCCTGGAGTTTGTTCTAATTCATGTCCATTGAGTTGGTGATCCCATACAACTCCTCCTCCTCCTCCTGCTCTCAATCTGTCCCAGCATCAGGGTCTCTTCCAGTGAGTCAGCCCTTTGCATCACGTGGCCAAAGTATTGGAGCTTCAGCATCAGTCCTTCCAGTGAATACTCAGGGTTGATTTCCTTTAGAATTGACTAATNGCATGCCAGGCTTCCCTGTTTTTCACTGTCTCCTGGAGTTTGTTCTAATTCATGTCCATTGAGTTGGTGATGCCATACAACTCCTCCTCCTCCTCCTGCTCTCAATCTGTCCCAGCATCAGGATCTCTTCCAGTGAGTCAGCCCTTTGCATCAGGTGGCCAAAGTATTGGAGCTTCAGCGTCAGTCCTTCCAGTGAATACTCAGGGTTGATTTCCTTTAGAATTGACTAATTTGATTTCCTTCCTGTCCAAGAGACGCAAGAGTTTTCTCCAGCACCACAGTTTGAAGGCATCAATTCTTCAGTGCTCACTCTTTTTTCTGGTCCAACTCTCACATTGGTACATGACTACTAGAAAAACTATAGCTTTGACTACATGGAATTTGCCAGCAAAGTGATGTCTCTGCTTTTTAATATGCTCTCTAGATTTGTCATGGCTTTCTTTCCAAGGAGCAAGCACCTTTAAATTTCACGGTTGCAGCCACCATACACTGTGATTTTGGAGTCTAAGAAAATAAAACCTCTCACTACTTCCCTATCTGTTTGCCACAAAGTAATGGGACCATATGCCGTGATTTTAGTTTTTTGATTGTTGAGTTTTAAGTCAGCTTTTTCACTCTCCTCGTTCACCTTCATCAAGAGGCTCTTTAGTTCTTCTTCACTCTCTGCCACTAGGTGGTATCATTTGTTTATCTGAGGTTGTTGTTATTTCTCCTGGCAATCTTGATTCCAGCTTGTAAGTCATCCAGCCCAGAATTTTGCATAACGTATTCTGCACATAAGTTAAATAAGCAGGTAACAATATACAGCCTTAATCTATTCCTTTCCCCATTTTGAACCAGTGCATTTTTCCATGTCCAGTTCTAACTGTTGCTTCTTGTCCTATGTACAGGTTTCTCAGGAGATAGATACAGTGGTCTGGTATTCCCATCTCTTTAAGAATTTTCCAGTTTGTTGTGATCCATACAGTCAGAGGCTTTAGCACAGTCAATGAAGCAGAAGTCAATGTTTTTTGGAATTCCCTTGGCATCTGGCCCCATCAGTTCATGGGAAATAGATGGGGAAACAGTAGAAACAGTGTCAGACTTTATTTTGGGGGGCTCC
>SJYV01038695.1:22089-40601 GCA_006410875.1 Neotragus pygmaeus | reverse complement strand
TAGTAAGCGTCTTTTAATTTCATAGCTGCAATCACCATCTGCAGTGGTTTTGGAGCCCAGAAAAATAAAGTCTGCCACTTGAGAGAGATAAAAAAAAACCTTTGACACTTGCAGCCTATTTCCTCAATTTGAAGACCCCTCGCCTTCCTGCCTGTTATCCTCTCATTTTCATGTAACATATAGCTCTTATGAAAAGTAGTTTGAAAAGTATATAGCTCTGTCTCACAAAAGTCAATTTTAATCTAAATGTAATCCATTCATCTTGTTTGTTCTTCATTCATTAAATAACATGCATTTTTGAACCAAAGCAATATAACAGATACATTGATAGTTGCTGAGACTTTAGTGATGAATAAAGAGAAATCCAAAAGATGTGTTCTGATCCACTGAGATCTGATAGACAGAGTACTTGAAGAACTATGAACAGAGATTCGTGACATTGTACAGGAGGCAGGGATCAACAGCATCTCCAAGAAAAAGAAATGCAAAAAAGCCAAATGGTTGTCGGAGGAGGCCTGACAAATAACTGTGAAAAGAAGAGAACAAAAAGCAAAGGAGAAGAGGAAAGATATATCCATTTGAATGCAGAGTTCCAAAAAAAAGCAAGGAGAGATAAGGAAGCTTTCCTCAGTGATCAATGTAAAGAAATAGAGGAAAGCAATAGAATGGGAAAAACTAGAGATCTCTTCTAGAAAATTAGATATGCCAAGGGAACATTTCATGCAAAGATGAGCTCAATAAAGGACATAAATGTTATGGACCTAATAGAAGCAGAAGATATGGCAATAATATGCAGAAGAACAGTACAAAAAAATCTTCATGACCCAGATAATCACAATGGTGTGATCACTCACTTAGAGCCAGACTTCCTGGAATGCAAAGTCAAATGGGCCTTAAGAATCAACACTATAAACAAAGCAAGTGGAAGTGATGGAATTCCAGTTGAGCTATTTCAAATTCTAAAAGATGATGCTGTGAAAGTGCTGAACTCAATATGCCAGCAAATATGGAAAACTCAGCAGTGGCCACAGGTCTGGTAAAGGTCAATTTTCATTCCAATTCCAAAGAAAGGCAATGCCAAAAATTCTCAAACTATTGCACAATTGCACTCATCTCACACGCTAGTAAAGTAATGCTCAAAATTCTCCAAGCCAGGCTTCAGCAATACGTGAACCATGAACTTCCAGATGTTCAAACTGGATTTAGAAAAGGCAGAGGAACAACTGCTGAATCACTGAAAAAGCAAAAGAGTTCCAGAAGAAGAAAAAAACAAAACATCTATTTCTGCTTTATTGACTATGACAAAGCCTTTGATCACCACAAAATGCAGAAAATCCTTAATGAGATGGGAATATCTGACTACCTGAGCTGCTTCTTGAGAAATCTCTATGCAGGTCAGGAAACACAGATAGAACTGGGCATGGAACAACAGACTGGTTCCAAATGGAAAAGGAGTACATCAAGGCTGTATATTTTCACCCTGCTTATTTAACTTATATACAGAGTACATCATGAGAAATGCTGGACCTGATGAAACACAAGCTGTAATCAAGATTGTCAGGAGAAATATCAATAACCTCAGATATGTAGATGACACAACCCTTATTGCAGAAAGAGAAGAATAATTAAAGAGCCTCTTGATGAAAGTGAAAGAGGAAAGTGGAAAAGTTGGCTTAAAGCTCAACATTCAGAAACTAAGATCATGGCATGTGGTCACATCACTTCTTGGCAAATACATGGGGAAACAGTGAGACTTTATTTTCTTGGGCTCCAATATCACTGCAGATGGTGACTGCAAGCATGAAATTAAAAGACACTCTTTGGAAGAAAAGTTGTAACGAACCTAGACAGTATATTAAAAGGCCAAGACATTACTTTGCCAGCAAATTTCCATCTAGTCAGGTTTTTACAGTGGTCATGTATGGATGTGAGAGTTGGACTATAAAGAAAGCTTAATACAGAAGAATTAATGCTTCTGAACTGTGGTACTGGAGAAGACTCTTGAGTGTCCTTCAGACTGCAATGAGATCCACCCAGTCCATCCTAAAGTATATCAGTTCTGAATATTCACTGGAAGGACTGATACTGAAGCTGAAACTGCAATACTTTGGCCACCTGATGTGAAGAACTGACTCATTGAAAAAGATCCTTATGCTGTGAAATATTGAAGGTGGGAGGAGAGGGGGATAACAGAGGATGAGATGGCTGGATGGCATCACTGACTCAATGGACATGAGTTTGAGTATGCTCTTGGAGTTGGTGATGGACAAGGAGACCTGGCATGCCATAGTCCATGGGGTTGCAAATGGTTGGACAGGACTGAGCGACTGAATTGGACTGAATTGATCCACTGAGAGACACTCAGAGTAGAAAATTACAACACAGTGTATAGAGCAGATGAAACTATCCCTTTTAAGGTGAAAATGACATCTTATATCTGTCCCTTCTTATAACCAAAGAAGTCACACAGTGTACAGTTGGACTCATTGGGATTTGGAGACTGTATATTTTTCATTTCAGTAATTTTCTTTTATGAATTCTTCATCAGATGACTCACAAAGCTGCTAGCTTTGAATGGGACCCAGAAAAAGAAAAGTCTTTACAACAGGGCCATGCCATCTGTAAGCTTCTGTGCCATTCTGGAAAAATAATCCAGTAGACCCATGATGCTTGATGTGTCAGTGGCAGATAGGGAAGCTGGAGTCTTTGGCAGGCCTCCACATGTGAATTGCAGTGGAGGCACTTAGGATTTTGCAGAAAGTCTTGCAATTTTTTTATATTACTACTCCCCTTTTGAGACATAACTCTTGGCCAGCTGCTGCTGCTAAGTCACTTCAGTCACGTCCAACTCTGTGTGACCCCATAGACAGAAGCCCACCAGGCTCCCCTGTCCCTGGGATTCTCCATGCAAGAACACTACAGTGGGTTGCCATTTCCTTCTCCAGTACATGAAAGTGAAAAGTGAAAGTGAATTCTCTCAGCTGTGTCTGACTCTAGCGACCCCATGGACTGCAGCCTACCAGGCTCCTCTGTCCATGGGATTTTCCAGGCAAGAGTACTGGAGTGGGGTGCCATTGCCTTCTCCCTTGGCCTGTTAGTGGACCTTAATAAGAAATGAACATTTAACCAAATCCCACTAAGTACTAGGCAAGATCAGCTGTCCATCATTAACTTGATGGTATCTGAACCATCAAAGCCATAATGCTGGGTGTGCACAGCAGTACTCCATCCTCACATAGGAGTTCTACACATGTGATCTGGTTCAAGTAGCACCTAAAGGAATCCAATGGAAAAGTAAAAACACGTTCATAGTCCCCACTCTCATTACTCTGGCTTCTTTCTCCCTGCCTGAACTTACGGATTAATTAACTATGATCAATTGATAAAGAAGCCTTGGGACTTGTATATGGAGAATCCTGCAGTGCTAAGCAGGAATAACCTAAAATTATGGAGCTGTAGGACTACAGTTTCATTACAAAAAGTCCCTAAAAGTCAGAAAGGATGGTAATTCTCCAGTGGGTACAAGTTTAGGCAGTTCACCTAGTTACTCACTTTGCTTGAAAGTAGATACATTCAGATGTGTAATGCATACTAAATCATGGGTTTTTACTATTTGGCTGGATGCTTAGGGACCTGGAGGAACATAGTTGAAAAGTTAGTGAAAACAAATTTGGTCAAAATCTAGAAACTCCTGGACAAAATCCAGTCATTTATAACCACTTAGATGGGACTTGGGTACCACTCTGATGAGAAATAATCTCAGGAAAATGAACAGATCAGGAATTAGGGGAGTACAATGTACCAGAGACAATACTTCACCAACAAATTTCTGTATAGTCAAAGCTATGGATTTTCTACAAATCACTTAAGAATGTGAGAATTATGCCATAAAGAAGGCTGAGTGTCAAAGTACTGATGCTTTCAAACTGTGGTGCTGGAGAAGAATCTCGAGAGTCCTATGGACTGCCAGGTGATCAAACCAATCAATCCTAAAGGAAATCATCCCTGAATATTCATTGAAAGTTCTGATGCTGAAGTTGGCCAATACTTTGGCCATCTGACCTGAAGAGCTAACCTACTGGAAAAGACCCTGATGATGGGAAAAATTGAGAGCAGGAAATCAGGGGCTGATAAAGAGATGGTTAGACAGTATCACTGACTCAATGGACATGAGATTGAACAAACTCCAGAGGGTAGTGAAGGACAAGGAAGCCTGGCATGTTGTAGTTCATGGGATCACAAAGATTCAGACACAATTTAGTGACAAAACAACAACAAAAGCACAAAACAAACAAAGAATATGCCAGAAGTCTATTTGCAATGGGTCCAAGCATTTTATGGTGAAATCTTTCAAGATGGATTCTGAGTTTAATTAAATTATAAGTAGGTTACTTGGAAAAATTGGAGGGAGAACCTGAAGAAAGCATTAATACATGGGTAATAAGAAGTAGCTTGAAAAAGAACTACTTGTAAGAAAAGAAGGCACTTTCAAGAAAGTCTGAATACAGTAACAAATTATTTGCAGTTAGAAAAAACACAACTTTAAGTAAAATATATTGTGTTCTGCCCATACTTAGGGAGGCTGTGGCCAGTGCACTAAGTGCAGGCGGCTGCAGCTGGCACACTAACTGCAGGCAGCTGCACCTAAGCATGACCGAGAGAAGTGACCCCACATCTGAGGACAGAGGTGGCGGCCGGGAGGAGCTACCTGGCGTCTGAGGCCAAGGGTGGCACCCGAGGCCAGGGGTGGTGGCTGGGAGGAGCAACCCCACACCCGAGGCCAGGTCAGCAGCCGGGTGGACCAACCCCACGTCCAAGGAGCAGTGGCTCTGCAGGTGGAGGAGGGCCTAGAGGAGCCATCCCACGTTGAAGGTCAGGAAGGGCGGCGGAGGGGAGATACCCCTCATCCAAGATAAGGAATAGTGGCTGTGCTTTGCTGAAGCAGCTGTGAAGAAATACCCCACATGCAAGGTAAGAGAAAGCCAAGTAAGATGGTAGGTGTTGCAAGTGGGCATCAGAGGGCAGACACTGAAACCATACTCACAGAAAACTAGTCAATCTAATCACACAAGGACCGCAGCCTTGTCCAACTCAATGAAACCAAGCCATGCCTGTAGGACAACCCAAGATGGGTGGATCATGGTGAAGAGGTCTGACAGGATGTGGTCAACTGGAGAAGGGAATGGCAAACCACTTGAGTATTCTTGCCTTGAGAATCTCATGAACAGTATGAAAAGGCAAAATGATAGGATACTGAAAGAGGAACTCCCCAGGTCATTAGGTGCCCAATATGCTACTGGAGATCAGTGTAGACATAATTCCAGAAAGAATGAAGGGATGGAGCCAAAGCAAAAACAATACCCAGTTGTGGATGTGACTGGTGATAGAAGCAAGGTCTGATGCTGTAAAAAGCAATATTGCATAGGAACCTGGAATGTCAAGTCCATGAATCAAGGCAAATTGGAAGTGGTCAAACAAGTGATGGCAAGAGTGAATGTCGACATTCTAGGAATCAGCGAACTAAAATGGACTGGAATGGGTGAATTTAACTCAGAGGACCATTATATCTGCTACTGNCCAGCAATCTTGATTCCAGCTTGTGTTTCTTCCAGTCCAGCATTTCTCATGATGTACTCTGCATATAAGTTAAATAAGCAGGGTGACAATATACAGCCTTGACGTAGTCCTTTTCCTATTTGGAACAAGTCTGCTGTTCCATGTGCAGTTCTAACTGTTGCTTCCTGACCTGCATACAGATTTCTCAAGAGGCAGGTCAGGTGGTCTGGTATTCCCATCTCTCTCAGAATTTTCCACAGTTTATTGTGATCCACACAGTCAAAGACTTTGTTACTGTAGCTCTATTTAGATTTATGAATAAAAAACATGTATTACCAAGTAGGGAAAGGGCAAAATACTCAATCTGATAAAGAGCATCTGTATAAAACCTAAAGCGATCATTATAGTTATAGGTGAATTCTAAGACTGGGAATAAGACAAATCTGCCCACTCTAAATTCTCTTTTGCATTGTACTCTATATTCTAGTTGTTAAATTTTACATAAAGCCTCAACAAAAAACTCATTAATTAAATCCAACAACACATTAAAAGGATTATACATTATGACCAAGTGGGATTTATCTGAGGAATGCAAGAATTGTTTAATGATGGAAATCAATCAATGTGATATACCATATTAAGTAATTGAAGAATAAAAACTATATAGTCATCTCCAAAGATGCAGGAAACAAAATTTTGGACAAAATTCAACAATCATTTACAATTAAAAAAATCTCCTCAAAGTGGCCATAGAGGGAATATACCTCAACATAATGAAGGCCATATACAAAAAAACAAACAAATAAAATGCAGTAAACAGCATTCTCAGTGGTTAAAACTGAAAACATTTCTCCTCAGATCACTAAGAAGACAAAGATGTCCACTCTCACCACTATTATTCAACATAGTTTTGGTAGTCTTAGCCATGACAGAGAGGAAAGAAATAAAAGATATCCAAATGGGAAAACAAGAAAAAACATCACTGTTTGCAGATGATTTGATACTGTACATAGAAAATGTACAAAATGCCAAAAGAAAACTTTTAGAACTAATCAATACATTTGGTACAGCTAAAGGGTACAAAATTAATACAGATAAATCTCTTGCATCCTGATACAGTAATAACAAAAGATCAGAAAGAGAAATTAAGGAAATAATCCAGTTACTACTGCAAGAAAATGAATGAAATATCTAGGAATAAAAATACCTAAGGATGCAAAAACCTGTACTCAGAAAAGTATAAGATAAAAGCAATCAAGATTCACAAACGGAAAGAGAAATAGACCATGTTCTTGGATTGGAAGAATTTACTACCCAAAGGAATCTTCAGATTCAATGTAATCTCTATCATATTATCAAAGGCATTTTTCACAGAATTAGAAAAAAAAATTTCAATGTGTGGAAACATAAAAGACCTTGAGTAGCCAAAGCAAACTTGAGAAAGAAAAACAGAGCTAGAAGAATCATGCTCCCTGACTTCAGACTACACTACAAAGCTACAGTAATCAAAACAGCATGGTATTGGCACAAGAAAGGAATCTAGATCAATAGAATATGATAGAAAGCTCAGAGTTGAACCCACACATCCATAGTCACACTATGACAAAGCAGGCAAGAATATGAACAACAGAGAAAAGAATCTCTTCATTAAGTGGTACTAAAACTGGAGAACTTCATGTAAAAAATGAAATTGGAAACTTCTTAACACCATACACAATAATAAACTCAAAATGGATCAAATACCTGAATGTAAAGCTGGACACTATAAAACTCTTTGAGGAAAACATAGGCAAAACACTCTTTGACAAAAATCACAGCAAGAATTTTTGACCCTCCTCAGTTAATGGAAATAAAAACAAAAACAAACAAATGGAACCTAATTAAACTTCAGTTTTTGCACAACAATGGAAACCATAAATAAGATGAAAAGACAAAAACTCAAAATGGGAGAAAATGTTTGAAAATGAAGCACCTGATAAGGGAATAATCTCCAAAATACACAAAGATCTCATGCAACTCAATATCAAAAAACAAAACTCTATCAAAAGGAAAGAAAACCTAAATATATTTTTTTCCAAAGAAGGCATACAAATGGCCAACACACATATGAAAGGATGCTCAATGGCACCAATTATTAGAGACATGCAAATCAAAACTACAATGAGTTCTCACTTCATACTAGTCAGAATGTCTATCACCTAAAAATCTACAAAAAAAAAAAAAAAATAAGCGTTTTGGAGGATGTTGTGAGAATGTAAATTGATGCAGCCACCATGGAGAACAGTGTACTGATTCCATAAAAATCTAGAAATAGAACTACCATAGTAATCCTACTCTTGGGTCTATACCCAGAGAAAACCATAATTCTGAAAGACACAGGCACTCTAATGTTCTTCAGAGAAGGCAATGGCACCCCACTCCAATATTCTTGTCTGGAAAATTCCATTGACGGAGGAGCCTGGTGAGCTACAGTCCATAGGGTCGCTAAGAGTTGGACACGACTGAGCGACTTCACTTTCACTTTTCACTTTCATGAATTGGAGAAGGAAATGGCAACCCACTCCAATGTTCTTGCCTGGAGAATCCCAGGGATGGGGGAGCCTGGTAGGCTGCCATCTATGGGGTCGCACAGAGTCAGACACAACTGAAGCGACTTAGAAGCAGCAGCCAATGTTCTTGCAGAACTATTTACAATACCCAGAACATGGAAGTCCATCAAAAGAAGAATGAATAAACAAGATGTGGTATGTATTCACAATGGAATATTATTCAGCCATAAAAAGGAATGGACTTGTGCCATTTGCAGAGACATGGATGGAACAGAAACTGTCACATAGGGTGAAGTATGTCAGAAAGAGAAACATAAATATCATATAATATTGCTTATGAGTGTAATCTAGAAAAATAATACAGATAAACTTATTTGCAAAGCTGAAATTGAGATACAGACATGGAAAACAAGCATACAGATACCAAGGGGGGAAGGGATGGTGGGATGAATTGGGAAATTCAGACTGACATATCTATATTAAGTGGAAAGGAAATTTTAAAATAATAAATAAAGAGGGGATGTATGTATATGCATACCCAGTTCACTTTACTGTATAGCAGAAAGTAACTTGATGTTGTAAAGCAACTACTCCAATTAAAATTAAATTTAAAATCAAAACAAAACAAAACCAATGCCATAATTATATGCCTTCACTGCTTTGGCTTTCAGGTAGTAGATACTAGATTCTAATATGGATAAGACGGAAGTTCTCTCTCTGACCTGAGTGCACTGTTTAACTATATCACAGGTCCCCATGCTGGAATTATACAATAGTTACTATTCACATAACATTCAGCCTTCTTAGAAAGCCTGGTTCATATAGAGAAAGGGGATTCACACGTTTTCATTGCAAGTGCAGGGAATATAATTCTGCACTTGAGAATGAATGTTTTTCAAGTATGTCTCTCCAGAATACTAGCTTCTAAGACAAAGCCATTCCACCAAAGGATATAATTTATTCCTGGGAGGGAAAATAGAAGCTACAAGACAAGGTTCTTGAATATTAAGAAATTTCTTAGTGGAATTTCTTTAAATATCCATGCATTGCAGGTTAAAATGCCTTATTTGACTATTTTTTTAATATAGATTTATTTATTTTAATTGGAGGTTAATTACTTTACAATATTGTATTGGTTTTGTCATACATCAATATGAATCCACCACAGGTATACACATGTTCCCCATCCTGAACCCCCCTCCCTCATCCCTCCCCATACCATCCCTCTGGGTCATCTTAGTACACCAGCTGCAAGCATCCAGTATCATGCATCAAACTTGGACTGGCAATTCATTTCATATACGATATTGTACTTGTTTCAATGCAGAATTTAGAAAGATGGTAGTGACACCCTGTATGCGAGACAGCAAAAGAGACACAGATGTATAGAACAGTCTTTCTTTGACTAGTTCATCTACAGAGAGAGATTCATCATAGGTGGAATGATTCATTTGAATGTGTTTTCAGCACACATACTACCTTCTGCCTATGGGTCCAGAGTCATCTATGGAAGATCATTTCTCCACAGTGTTCCAAATAAGCCCATTCTAAATGCAAGTCCAGGGTTTTTTGTAAAAACTTTTTGAGGCTTTGGGCTAGAAGAAAATATTTAGACTTACAAAAAAGACATTTTTCAGCTGTCGATTTGCTATGAAATTATCTAAATATCTTTATATGACTTCAGGAGTTGTTGATGGGCTGGGAAGCCTGATGTGCTGCAGTCCATGAGGTTGCAAAGAGACAGACACAACTAAGTGACTGAACTGAACTATCTAAATACTGTAAGTTACTTATCTCAAGAAGTCAACTTGATGATGGGATTATAATAAACACTCAAAATTATCAGCCAGTTCTTCTAACACTAAAAGATAAGATTTTCTGCTGATCCATGAACATGGGATATTTCTCCATCTATTAGTGTCCTCTTTGATTTCTTTCATCAGTGTTTTATAGTTTTTGATATATAGGTCTTCTTTAGGTAGATATATTCTTAAGTACTTTTTTCTTTTTGCTGCAATGGTGAACCAGAGAGATGATATGGGGTGCGAGTTGGGAGGGGGGGTTCAGGATTGGGAGCTCGTATACACCCATGGTGGATTTATGTCAATGTATGGCAAAACCAATACAGTATTGTAAAGTAAAATAAAGTAAAAATAATTTGTTTTTAAAAAATAAAAGATAAGATTTTCAATAGTGCTGATGACTGTAAAAGAGTGTCAGTTTTCATACAGAGTTAGCATTATGTTTCCACTTTTGTCAAATATACTAATAGAGTACTTTACCTCTACCTCACTCTTCAAGAAATAGTTGGTAAATATAGATAGACTAATTTGAAAAATGGAAATTTGGTGGTTCATAGAGATTAAGAAATTTATAAAATCCAGCTCCCTAACACCACATACCTTTCTTTCATCATAAGATACTTCCTTTAGTAACTGAAACCAACTAGGAGAATCAATAACATGTAAATACAAAAAATATTTTCACATATAAAAATATATAATGTGAATATTAAATGATAGATATCAAAACCTGTGTATTTAAAACCCAAACCTGAAGAACTTTTCTTGAGATCAACTGCTGTGAACATTATAGATCTCTGTGGCTTCTTTGGGACTTCCCTGGTGGCTCAGAAGGTAAAGAATCCACCCGCAATGTGGCAGACCTGGGTTCAATCTTTGGGTTGGGAAGATCCCCTGGAAGAGGACATGGAAACACACTCACTCCAGTATTCTGCCTGTAGAATCCCGCAGAAAAGCCTTGCAACTACTGTCCACAGGAACACAAAGTGTTGAACACAACTCAGTAAAAAGTAAAACTGAAGATGATTCTTCCTTAGTTTGTTGCATGGTTAGATATTTCTCTGTATTATTGCTCAGCATGTCAGTTGTTCCTGCTCCTGGCTGAATAAACAGTCATAAAAATAAGTGAAGTTCCTTTGTCTGTCCTCACCAGTGTGGGGGATAATTTTCCTCAGTCAGTTCTCATTATAGCCAGTGAGGTGGATACCATGCTCACTTTATTTTAGACAAAACAAGGATGTGAAGTACCAAGAAACACATCTTAGATACAAGAAGTTGAAAGTGGAGAAAAGCAAGATTCTTATCTGGCCTTTCTGATTCACAAAACAACACACTTCAGCATTGAGACTGTCATTTTTCATATTTTGCAGAAGAGTCTTTAGGATTATGCTTTGGAAGGAAACTGGAGAGAGAAGAAATGATGTGAGGGAATACAGAGATAAAATGGATCTACCACAAAAGCAACACCACATGGTTATTAACATTTGAGGATTTAAATATTAGGCTGTGTGTGTGCATGTGTGTATGTATGGGTATTTGTATATCTGTTGATGAATTTGCTTCCTAGATACTTGCCTCTGAAATTTTATTAAAGCAATTAGTCAGTATGGTCATATAAAATTTAGTTCACTAGTTAAATCTTGTTTATTATGGCATAATAATACAGAGCATGGGTTAAAAATGTGGAAGAAAAAGATCTAATCATGGCTAAATCTTTATCATCTGCTTGATCTTGGGAAAGATCCTTAAGTTCTTTATGCTTCTATTTCTCATTGTATAAAATGAGCATAAAATGAAAGTAATAACTGTCTAAGAAGTTTGTTATAAGAATCACTCACTCAATGTCTTCAAAAACTGAAAGCACAGTAAGTGTTCAGTAAGGTCCAATTACTATTATCATCATTACGATTTTCTGAAATTGCTTCCCATTTGCAAAACAGTGAAATAATATCACCCATACAGGTTTCTACCAAGCCATGAATATAGCAATCTATCATCTATCATTAAAATTACATTAGCTCTTTTAGAGTTGTTGGGTTTAGGCAACATGCTTTATCAACTCTATTTCAGTAGCTCATGTATTCTTTTATTACTTTCCCATCAGCAATATCCTGGCTTCCCCAGTGGTTCAGTAGTCAAGAATCCACCTGCCATGCGGGAGACGTGGGTTGAAACCCTGGGTCAGGAAAATTCACTGGAGGAGGGCATGGCAACCCACTCCAGTATTCTTGCCTGGAGAATCCCATGGACAGAGGAACCTGGCAGGCTATGGTCCATAAGGTCACAAAGAGTCAGACAACTGAAGCATCTAAGTGCGTGTGTGCACACACACACACACACACACACACACACACAGAGCACTAACTTATTGCACTTTATGTCAACACTTATAAATAGTATGGTACTGTTGTTCCTTTATCTGGTTTCTATCTCCAAACAGAATCTCAGCCAATTTCATTCAGTCACATGAACATCTTCCCTAAAGTTATATTGGTGATTTCCACTTTTTCAGTCCCTCTTTGGTTTTATACTCATATTATCAATTATCATCCCCGATTTCCCCTTTCCTAAAAATAAAAGGAAAATTCCTTAGCTTTGCATGCATAGCATTATACATATTTTCTACCTCTCTTTTCAGTCTCCCACTATGTGTAAGATCTACTGTTTCACCTTATGCTCAGAGTCATCTTACATAATAAGTGTCTATATCTATACCATAAAAATCCCATTACCCAGGAGAGACTTTGAGTAATCTTCAGTTTTTCTAGCTCAAAAAAGATCATAAGCATTCAGAACTCAATAGAATTTAGGCATTTACTGTGTATAACATTGACAGACAATGAATTCAACGTTGAGCTAATGAAATGTGACTTTTTCAAGTAACATGAATTAATCTTCACCTACGATACATGGAGAATAGAAGCAATGTGACAGAGTTTGTTCTATTGGGGCTCTCGCAGAATCCAACGATGCAGAAAATGATATTTGTTGTGTTTTGGATTGTCCATATTGTCTCTATTGTGGGAAATGTGCTCACTATGGTCACCATCAAAGCCAGTTCATTATTGGAGTCCCCCAGGTACTATTTCCTGGCTCATCTCTTATTCACTGATGCCTGCTATTCCTGTGTAAATAACCCTAAAGTGATCGTAGATTCACTCTGTGTAAAGAAAACAAGCCCTTTCAATGAATGCATGATGCAGATCTTTGGGGAACATTTATTTGCAGGTGCTGACATCATTCTGCTTATTGCGATGACATATGACCACTATGTGGCCATTTGTAAGCCCTTGCATTATACTACTCTCATGAACTTGCAGATTTGTGGCCTTTTAATAAGAGTGTCATGGATGGGAGGCTTTCTTCATGCAACCATACAGATTCTCTTCATCATCAAATTACCCTTCTGTGGCCCTAGTGTCATAGATCACTTTATGTGTGATCTGAACCCTTTGCTTGATCTTTCCTGCACTGATACCCACACTCTAGGGCTCTTTGTTGCTACCAACAGTGGGTTCATCTCTCTGCTAAACTTTCTCTTCTTGACTGGTTGCTATGCAGTCATTCTGTGCTCCTTAAAAACCCAGAGTTTGGAAGCTCAGCAAAAAGCTCCCTCACCTGTGTCTCCCATATCACAGCAGTCGTATTTTTATTTTTACCCTGCATATTTGAATACCTGAGACCAGCAACTAGTTTACCTATTGATAAAGCAATTGCCGTATTCTACACTATGATGAAGCCCATATTAAATCCCTTAATCTATGCTTTGATAAATGACCAGATGAAAAATGCCATTAGGAAATTGTGTAGTAGGAAAGTGACTTCAGGTGATCAATAAGATGTGTAGAAGCCCAACATTCATTCAACTGATGCAAAGATCAAAAGGATATTGTTTGTAACTTCAGGTAAAAATACCTATGAGACCAAAAAAAAAAAAAAACCTACAAATCATACATTCTGCAAGGTGAAGAGAAGAAATGAATTCAGGTAAAGAGAGATAAGCCTAACCTGGGACTAATGTTTGCATATTTGCAAAGTTCTGCCAAACTAGATTCTAGTTTTACTGGTTTCATTATAGTATATGTATTCATAAGCTTTTGTCACAATAAAAATATTATATTAATATTCAGCTGCAATCTCTACAACAATATAAAGAGGTAGACACTGCTATTTTACAGGTGTGTAAGCAAATAGAAAGGACTATGTTCCAAAACATAAATATAATGAAAAACCTGTACCTGAAATCTAACTGACCTCTCATATCCTGTTTTCTTTTTTTTTTCTTCATATCATGTTCTTAACTGCTGTAATCTATGGCCAGGCAATAATAATAGAAAGGTGGAATGATTATACCAGTTACCATTTATTGAGACAGGGACTGTGAGTGACTATATATCTATCTGTCTATATACATATATATGCTATTTTATATATAAATTGGCACATACACATTAGTTATATATACAATTAGTATATAGATAGATAGATATGCACACACCATTTTATTAGGTATGGTGGTGGTTTAGTCACTAAGTCATGTCCAACTTTTGCAATCCCATGAACTGTAGCCCACCAGGCTCCTCTGTCCATGGGATTCCTCAGGCAAGAATACTGGAGTGGATTGACATTTCTTTCTCCAGGGTATCTTCCCCACCCAGTGATGAACCCACATCTCTTGAATTGGCAGGCTATACGTGTTCATTACATATAACTGAATTCTACTTTTTAAAAATACTCTACAAATTTGTTCACATCATTTTTGGTGGTAATTGACAACAACACTATGGTATGAAACTACTTTAGAATAAAAAACAATAAGTCATTTAACCTCTAAAGGTAAATGAAAAATCTTGCTGGGGTCCAGCCCCAGTGGGTCCAGGGAATTCAAAGCAGGGACAGTGTTGGTGAGTAAAAATTTATTTACTTAGAGATATAAAGAGAGATTAGGAAAGAATAGTTAGTAGAAAATTTTAGTGGAGAAAAGATGCTGAATAACTTGGTTTACGCAGGAGGCCAATAAAGTTCCAAGACAAGGAACTTGCACCATCTACGTAGGCCACCAGCACCCGCTTGAATAGCTGAGGGTGCCCCATCTTGGGCTCCCTCTCGTGTGGGTCTTTTAAGCCAGGGCAAATAAGTAGACTTAGAAAGCCTCTGCACTCCAGATGGGAATTCAGCCTGCAAACAAGAAAAGATGACATGGAGGAGCCAAGGATTGATGCCAGACCCACAACTTTATTTTCAAAAGCAGCTTATATATCCCAGGTTGTACATAAAGAAATAATAGAATATGCAGAGTTATGCAGGGGCAGCAGTCATGACCCATATTGAGATCAGGCTTTCTTTTTGCATACCTTCCCGTATACAAAAGGTGTTAGGTGGTTTTATATCATCTTTTGGCCAAGAGGCCTGTTAACATTTTTATGGCTTTTTTCCTAGATAAATGTCTATTAACCAGAAAACTCTTTTTCCCTTGAAGTGTTTTTTCTTTAATCTGCATCACCCTCAATGTACTAAATAAAGTTACATTCCTATAGTACAAAGGTGCAGCAGGTTATAACAAAGAAAGTACTTAACTCAAAGATCTAATGTTACTAATACAAGGGCTACTACCTGTTTTTTTCTACATGCCAACTATATCAACAAATAAAAGATATGAAAATTTGGCAGCAAGTATTTGCTCAACAAATGAAACCCTTAATCAGTCCTATTCTAATGATTTTGACTCCTCAGAAGCCCCTACATTCCTAGGATGTTTTAAGCTTCCTGTGTCTCTCGCGGTCGGGAGGCCGCAAATAATCACATGCACAGCTTTAAGAGTCCGGCAGGCAGACTCGAAAGCCATCAGAGGGGTTTTTGGATTGAAACACTCTTATTATGCCCAGGAGACTTATTATCTAAAAACTCTAAATTAACTTTTTTCAGAAAAAGGTGGTGAAGGGATAGTCCCCTGTTAATGTTAGAAGAGTAGGTGAAAGGCAAAATGCAGTAAGGCAGGCAGACTCTGGTTTCTGGGTAGATGCATGAGCAGATCCAGTGAGGCTTCCTTAAGGCCCGACTCACCTTTGCCTGTCAGGCCCCTTAACCTCATGACCTTTACCACAGGCGGGACTCTTTCTGCTGGCTCCTGGCAAAGTATTACATTGTTTATAAATTTTCTTTGAACACTAAGTATCATTCTCCATTGTTCATATCACAAAGTTAAGCTCAGAAAGCCATCAGTAAGAGTGGTGATTTCAACTTAAAAAAAAAAAACTTTTTAAGGTCAGATATTTTCTCATGCCATTTCTCTCACTCTTCTTCTCCTGAATAATGTGAATATTAGCATGCTTGATATTGTCTCAGAAGACGCTTAAATTGTCCTCATCTCTTTTCATTCTTTTTTTTTTAATTTTTACTTTATTGTACTTTACAATACTATATTGGTTTTGCCATACATCAACATGAATCCACCACAGATGTATACGAGCTCCCAATCCTGAATCCCCCTCCCACCTCCCACTCCACATCGTCTCTCTGGATCATCCTCATTCACCAGCCCCAAGCATCCTGCATTCTGCATCTAACATAGACTGGTGCCTCGTTTCTTACATGATAGTATACATGCTTCAATGCCATTCTCCCAAATCATCCCACCCTCTTCCTCTCTCTTTTTTGCTTGTTTGTTTTCTGTTTGGCTGCAGTGATTTCCACCTCTCTTTCTTCTGACCCACTGATTATTATTTTGTCTCATTCAGTCTAGCCTTTATGCTTCTAATTTATTTTTCATTTCCATTATTACATTCTTTAATTCTGCTTGGCTGGTCTTTATATTTTACAATTGTTTGTTAAAAATTTATGATTTCTCACTCTGTACATTCGTTTTCCTCCAAAGTTCTTTATGTTTACTGTCATTACTCTGATCTGTTTCATCAGTGGGTTTCCTATTTCCACATCACTTTGTTGTACTTCTGAGGTTTTAACTTGTGCTTTTGTCGGAAACATATTCCTCCATCTTGTCTAAATTTCTATTTATATTTTTATGTATATAGTAGATTAGTGAGGATTTTCAACTTTGGAGAAGTAGTCCTCTGTAGAAGATACCCTATGTGTCCCAGCAGTGGACTCTCATCTCGTTACCCAAGGGCCAGAAGCCAGTGGCCTCAGGACTGTTAGACTGTAGCTTCCTTGCCTCTGGTGTCTTCCTCCTGGTGAGTGAGTCTGGTCTAGAGGCTCCTAGGCATTTCCTGGTGGGCAGAGTAGGTGCCTGATGACTGGTAGGTTGAAGTAGGACTTGGACCTCTGATGGGCCAGGACTATGTCTAGAGAGCAAGTCTAGAGGTGGCTGTGGGCTCATAAAGTATTTAGACAGCTTTTCTGCTGTGTCTTCCACTCAGTCTGTTGTTCGGCCTGGAGTGTCCCAGCAATGGAAGCTATAGGTTGTTGGGTGGGGCCAGGTCTTGGTGCCGAAATATCATTTATGATAGGTTCCAATTTGCTCTGCAATAACTCATGATTTTTGTGTTTTTGTGAGAGGAGGTGAATTTTTGAGGATCCTTTTACTCCCATCTGGGCAGCTATCTTCAAATAAATATGATTGATAGAAGTATAGTATATGGAAGTCTAGAAGTGCCACACAAAAGAGATATTTAAGGATGGTGTAGAGAGAGGGTATGAAACTTCTATGCCCTTTCCAGGTGCAATGATCCAAGCATCTCCATGAGTTCATCAACCCAGAAGATCACTACACAAACACTGCAGTAATTACTATTGCAGTCAAAATCTCATTTGGTCCTAGACTTTGGGCTAGTCCTACAAATTTATCAATTCTAACCCCTATCTTCTTGTCAAAGTTTATTTTGCAATAAATTTAGTAAAGTGAAATGAGTTTTATTGTTCTCATTTATTTTAATTTCTAGGAAATTACACAGTTCAGTATTTACATGTCATGCTTGAGGAGGGAGATGTGTGTGTGTGTGTGTGTGTGTGTGTGTATTAATGAAAATTTAACGATTCTCAAGTAAAATAAATGTATCTACACCTCCATAAAACCAGCATGAACACACACAAACACACACACCACTATACAAGGGTTTAAGATTATTTGGATTCCAGAGGAATGAATGAATGAAGGTAGCAGTTATAAAAGAAAATAAAACAAACTAATAGTTTGTTGTAAATGTGAAGTAAGTTAATGGAATAGGTTACAGAAGTTAAACATGAAAGAAATACTTAGAAGGTTTTATGTGGCTCAAAGTTGTTCAGTTGCTAAGTCGTGTCCCACTCTCTGTGACCCCATGGACTGCAGCACACTGGGCTTCCCTGTCCTTTACTATGTCCCAGAGTTTCTTCAAACTCATGTCCACTGGGACGTCCCAGGGATCACTAGTGGTAAAGAACTTGCTTGCCAGTGGAGGAGACATAACAGACTTGGGTTCAATATCTGGGTCATAAAGATCCTTGAAGAAGGAAATGGTAATTCACTTCAATATTCTTGACTGGAAAATCCCATGGACAGAATCCCATGACAGGCTGTAGTCCATAGGGTAGCAAAGATCTGAACACAACTGAAGCAACTTAGCATGCACACAGGCAGGCATGTCTGTCCATTGAGTCAGTGATGCCA
>SJYV01038695.1:7089-17089 GCA_006410875.1 Neotragus pygmaeus | reverse complement strand
GGAAGTATCTTCTCTAACTTGAGTCTATATCTGAGGCCACCAGGTTGGAATTATTCCATTATTGATATTCATATAACTCACCTTTTTAAGAAATCCAAGTTTTGATAGAGGAAGCTCACATGTCTTGGTTCAAAGGACAGGGACTAACGTGCTTCTCTGGTGACTCAGTGATAAAGAAACCACCTGAAATGCAAGAGATTCAGGTTTAATCTCCGGGTTGGAAAGATACCCTGGAGAATAAAATGACAACGCACTCGTCTTCTTGTCTTGGAAACTCTATGGATAGAGTAGCATGGAGGGCTACAGTCCATGGGGTCACAAAAGAGTCAGACACAACTTAGTGACTAAACAACAATAACAATAACAGAGACTAAAATTCCCCACTTATTCTTAATAAGTATTTCTTAAACACATCTCTACAGAGTATATCTTTCTAAGATAAAGGCTTTCCATCAAAGGAAATAATTAACTTCTGGGAAAGAAAATAACAGCTACAGATAAAGTTCTTGATTTTTTGTGGCAACCCCATTAAATATCCTTGAATTGTAGGTTAAAAAGAAGAAGCTTTTGTGTGTGTGTGTGTGTGGTTGTTTTTCACATCTTCTGAACAAGCTTCATCAAGGATGAAATGACTCATTTGAATGTGTTTCTACTAGATCTGCCTCCTGCCTATGGGATCATAGCCATTTATATAAGATCATTTCTATATAGCATTCCAAATAAACTAATTTTAAATTCAAGTCTTGGGTTTTCTGTGAAAATTTTTTGAGGCTTTAGGCTAGAAAAAATATTTAGACATAAAAAATAATTCTATACTATTGATTTGATATTGAATTATCCAACAGACTGATCCCAAAAAGGAAAAGGAGTACAAGGCTGTATATTGTCACCCTGCTATATGCAGAGTACATCATAAGAAACTTTGGGCTGGAAGAAACACAAGCTGGGTTCAAGACTGCCAGGATGTCAGTAACGTCAAATATGCAGATGACACCACCCTTATGGCAGAAAGTGAAGAGGAACTAAACAGCCTCTTGATGAAAATGAAAGAGGAGAGTGAAAAAGTTGGCTTAAAACTCAACATTCCGAAAACTAAGATCATGGCATCCAGTCCCATCACTTCATGGGAAATAGATGAGGAAACAGTGGAAACAGTGGCTGACTTTATTTTGGCGGGCTCCAAAGTCACTGCAGATGGTGATTATAGCCACAAAATTAAAAGACACTTACTCCTTGGAAGGAAACTTATGAACAACCTAGACAGCATATTAAAAAGCAGAAACTCCTTTGCCAACAAAGGTACATCTAATCAAGGCTATGGATGTGAGTGTTGGACTATAAAAAAAAAAGCTGAGCACCAAAGAATTGATGCTTTTGAACTGTGGTGTTGGAGAAAACTCTTGAGAGTCCCTTGGACTGCAAGGAGATCCAACTAGTCCATCCTAAAGGAAATCAATCCTGAGTGTTCATTGAAAGAACTGACTTTGAAGCTGAAACTCCAATACTTTGACCATCTGATTTGAAGAGCTGACTCATTGGAAAAGACTGTGATGCTGGGAAAGACAGAGGATGAGATGGTTGGATGGCATCATCGACTCAATGGACATGGGTTTGGGTGGACTCCAGCAGTTGGTGATGGTCAGGCAGGCCTGGTGTGCTGCAGTTCATGGGATCTCAAAGAGTCGGACAAGACTGAATGACTGAACTGAACTGAATACAGTCTCTTTCTGAGTATGTCATATCTTCTATATTGAGTTACTTATCCAAAGAGGATGTCAATTTAAAGATGGGATTAGTTCTGAACAGCCCCAAATATCATTAAAATCATCTAAATACAAAAGGTACGTTAAAAAAAAAAAAACAGCAACACTTAAAAAATAATGCTGATGCTCATTAAAGATAGTTGCTTTTAAAAAGTAAAAAGATCATTAATTTCATACATATTTATCATTATGTTTCAGTAATTTTCCTACAGAGTATTAGCACATGTCATCCTCACCCCATTCATCAAAAGGTAGCTGGTAAATATCATTAACCTAATTTACTTGGGCAAAATTTGAGGCTCATAGAGATTAAGAAATTTTTAGGACTAGGCTCTCTAACAATAGGCTTTTTGTGTCATGAGACACTTCATTTAATAATCAAGACTAGCTATTAGAATGAAAGCAAAATAAATACACTTCACAGGCAAAATGGCATAAATGTATTAAATCATATTAATTATCACTTGTTTAATCCAAATATGAACCTGAAAATCTCTCTCTGAAATTAATTGGTGTGAATGATATGGATTTCTGTGGCTTCTTTGAAAATAAAATAATAGGTGATTTTTCCTTGGTTTATTGTATGGCTAAATATTTCTCTTTCTTATTGCTTGAAATGTCAATTCTTATCACATGGGTGTATAGATAGTCATGAAAAGAAGTGAGGGTTCTTTGTGCATCCATAACCGTGTGAGGGATATTTTTGTATAACTTTTTCCTCGAATGATTCTTATAACAGACTGTGAGGTGTACATTATATTTCTCACCTGTTAGAGGAAACAAGGATATAAGATGCCAAGAAATGTGCCCTAGGTCAAGAAGTTGCATGTAGGAAAAAGCCAAATTCTAATCTGGTCTTCTTGATTCTCAAGACAATATATCTCACCAGCAGGATTCTTATTTTCAACTTTTCAAGAGGAGTCTTTGGGACCATGCTTTGCAAGGGAACTGGGGAGACAAGAAGTTGAGTAAGAGAGGAACAAAGATAAAAAGAACCTTCAATGAAGCATAGTTATTAATTATAGTTAGTTTTTTAATATTTTAATATTATAATATAGTGTGTAAGTGTGTTTATGTGTATTTCGATGTCTGTTGATTAAATACTTTCAAATATACTTGCCTCTGAAGCAATATTAAAATAGTTATAATTATTATGTTCACATCAAGAGGAGTTTATTAGTTTAATGTTGTTTGCTATAACATCACACTATAAAATGTGTGAAAAATTTGGAAGAAAAAGAAGATAAGATGTATAATCTAATCTTATCTTGGCTTGATCTTGAGTAAGGTCCTTAACTTCTCTGGTTCTATTTCCTAATGTATAAAATAAGCATCCCATATTATAATATCAATCATTTCATAGGTTTATAATGAGAATTTTTTAAAAACCTTCTAAAAATCATTTGGAGCATAATTAAGGGTTGATTAAATTTTTGGTAATATGACAGTTAACATTACTGCCAACATTTTTCTTTGAGATTGTTCCTCATGTACTAAATGGATGAAATAATAGCATCTACAAAGTTTGATATCTTGCTATGGTGATTTCAATCAATCCTTAAAAGTGTATTTATTAACTATCATAAAGTTATTGGATTTAGGCAAAATGTTTGTCATTTGATTATAGTAGCTCCTGTATTACTTTATTACCTTTCCATCATAAATATCCTGCTATACTTTCAATTACTATAAATAGTCTGACACTGGAAATTATTTATCTTTCACCATACAGAAGCTCAGTACACCTTTCCTAAGTGATACAAATATATTTACTAGATATATTTTTAAAATCCCCTCTTTCTCAAATCCTTCTTCATCCCACATTCAAATTCTCAACTACTTTTCCTGGTTCCCTGTTAACCAAGAATAAAGAAAAAAAATCCTTAGCTTGCATTTATAGCCTTTACATCCATCTTCTGCACTTTTCAGGCTTTGCTGTCACTATATCTGAGATCTTCTGCTTCATTTTGGGCTCTGAGGCATCTCACATGATTAAGTGTGCAGAAAGAATCCCCTGCCCATGTTCACTAAGTTCCTCATGTCTATAAACATCACCATGCTCCAAAAGATAATGTGAATAATTTTCAAGGAAATAGAACATTTTTTCCTATCTGAAAAATAAAAAAAGAAAATCTCATAAGTGTTCACATTTCAGTAGATTCTAGAAATATATAACTTATTATGTTAATAACAGCAAGGCTCAATTTAAGAAAAAAATATTTTTTTCTCAAGTAATGTAACTATGCATACCATTAAATATATGGAGAATAAGAATAGTGGTATAGAATTTATTCTACTTGGGCTCACAGAAAATCCAAAAAAGCAGACAATCATATTTATTGGGCTTTTAGTCATCTATATTGTGTCTGTGGTAGCAAATGTGCTCATTGTGTTCACCATCACTGCCAGTCCATTATTGGAGTCCCCTATGTACTATTTCCTGGCCTATGAATGGTTTGCCATTCCCTTTTCCAGTAGACCACATTCTGTCAGACCTCTCTACCATGACCTGTCCGTCTTGGATGACCCCACATGGCATGGCTTAGTTTCGCTGAGTTAGACAAAGCTGTGGTTCATGTGATCAGATTAGCTAGTTGTCTGTGATTGTGTTTTCAGTCTGTCTGCCTTCTGATGCTCTCTCTCAGTGCCTACCATCTTCCTTGGGTTTCTCTTACCTTGGACGTGAGGTATCTCTTCACAGCTGTCCCAGCAAAGCGCAGCCACTGCTCCTTACCTTGGACAAGGGGTATCTCCTCTCTGTCACTGCCCCTGACCTTGATTCAGTTATATATGTATATTTATGCTGTGCTGTGCATAGTCGCTCAGTCGTATTGTTTATAGATCCTAAGAGCCTGGAATCCGGACAGGGGATATGTTGTTTCATTCATTTTCAACTGGCTTGAAGATTGGAGTTGGAATCCTACAGAAGTTCAGTCTGCAGCTTTGAGAGAAGCAGAGATCAAATTGCCAACAGCTGCTGGATCATCAAAAACCAAGACAGTTCACAAAAAAACATCTATTTCTGCTTTATTGACTATGCCAAACACTTTGACTGTGGATCACAATAAACTGTGGGAAATTCTAAAATAGATGGGAATACCAGACCACCTGGCCTGCCTCTTGACAAACCTGCATGCAGGTGAGGAGGAAACAGAACTGGACATGGATCAACANTGGTGTGAATGATATGGATTTCTGTGGCTTCTTTGAAAATAAAATAATAGGTGATTTTTCCTTGGTTTATTGTATGGCTAAATATTTCTCTTTCTTATTGCTTGAAATGTCAATTCTTATCACATGGGTGTATAGATAGTCATGAAAAGAAGTGAGGGTTCTTTGTGCATCCATAACCGTGTGAGGGATATTTTTGTATAACTTTTTCCTCGAATGATTCTTATAACAGACTGTGAGGTGTACATTATATTTCTCACCTGTTAGAGGAAACAAGGATATAAGATGCCAAGAAATGTGCCCTAGGTCAAGAAGTTGCATGTAGGAAAAAGCCAAATTCTAATCTGGTCTTCTTGATTCTCAAGACAATATATCTCACCAGCAGGATTCTTATTTTCAACTTTTCAAGAGGAGTCTTTGGGACCATGCTTTGCAAGGGAACTGGGGAGACAAGAAGTTGAGTAAGAGAGGAACAAAGATAAAAAGAACCTTCAATGAAGCATAGTTATTAATTATAGTTAGTTTTTTAATATTTTAATATTATAATATAGTGTGTAAGTGTGTTTATGTGTATTTCGATGTCTGTTGATTAAATACTTTCAAATATACTTGCCTCTGAAGCAATATTAAAATAGTTATAATTATTATGTTCACATCAAGAGGAGTTTATTAGTTTAATGTTGTTTGCTATAACATCACACTATAAAATGTGTGAAAAATTTGGAAGAAAAAGAAGATAAGATGTATAATCTAATCTTATCTTGGCTTGATCTTGAGTAAGGTCCTTAACTTCTCTGGTTCTATTTCCTAATGTATAAAATAAGCATCCCATATTATAATATCAATCATTTCATAGGTTTATAATGAGAATTTTTTAAAAACCTTCTAAAAATCATTTGGAGCATAATTAAGGGTTGATTAAATTTTTGGTAATATGACAGTTAACATTACTGCCAACATTTTTCTTTGAGATTGTTCCTCATGTACTAAATGGATGAAATAATAGCATCTACAAAGTTTGATATCTTGCTATGGTGATTTCAATCAATCCTTAAAAGTGTATTTATTAACTATCATAAAGTTATTGGATTTAGGCAAAATGTTTGTCATTTGATTATAGTAGCTCCTGTATTACTTTATTACCTTTCCATCATAAATATCCTGCTATACTTTCAATTACTATAAATAGTCTGACACTGGAAATTATTTATCTTTCACCATACAGAAGCTCAGTACACCTTTCCTAAGTGATACAAATATATTTACTAGATATATTTTTAAAATCCCCTCTTTCTCAAATCCTTCTTCATCCCACATTCAAATTCTCAACTACTTTTCCTGGTTCCCTGTTAACCAAGAATAAAGAAAAAAAATCCTTAGCTTGCATTTATAGCCTTTACATCCATCTTCTGCACTTTTCAGGCTTTGCTGTCACTATATCTGAGATCTTCTGCTTCATTTTGGGCTCTGAGGCATCTCACATGATTAAGTGTGCAGAAAGAATCCCCTGCCCATGTTCACTAAGTTCCTCATGTCTATAAACATCACCATGCTCCAAAAGATAATGTGAATAATTTTCAAGGAAATAGAACATTTTTTCCTATCTGAAAAATAAAAAAAGAAAATCTCATAAGTGTTCACATTTCAGTAGATTCTAGAAATATATAACTTATTATGTTAATAACAGCAAGGCTCAATTTAAGAAAAAAATATTTTTTTCTCAAGTAATGTAACTATGCATACCATTAAATATATGGAGAATAAGAATAGTGGTATAGAATTTATTCTACTTGGGCTCACAGAAAATCCAAAAAAGCAGACAATCATATTTATTGGGCTTTTAGTCATCTATATTGTGTCTGTGGTAGCAAATGTGCTCATTGTGTTCACCATCACTGCCAGTCCATTATTGGAGTCCCCTATGTACTATTTCCTGGCCTATGAATGGTTTGCCATTCCCTTTTCCAGTAGACCACATTCTGTCAGACCTCTCTACCATGACCTGTCCGTCTTGGATGACCCCACATGGCATGGCTTAGTTTCGCTGAGTTAGACAAAGCTGTGGTTCATGTGATCAGATTAGCTAGTTGTCTGTGATTGTGTTTTCAGTCTGTCTGCCTTCTGATGCTCTCTCTCAGTGCCTACCATCTTCCTTGGGTTTCTCTTACCTTGGACGTGAGGTATCTCTTCACAGCTGTCCCAGCAAAGCGCAGCCACTGCTCCTTACCTTGGACAAGGGGTATCTCCTCTCTGTCACTGCCCCTGACCTTGATTCAGTTATATATGTATATTTATGCTGTGCTGTGCATAGTCGCTCAGTCGTATTGTTTATAGATCCTAAGAGCCTGGAATCCGGACAGGGGATATGTTGTTTCATTCATTTTCAACTGGCTTGAAGATTGGAGTTGGAATCCTACAGAAGTTCAGTCTGCAGCTTTGAGAGAAGCAGAGATCAAATTGCCAACAGCTGCTGGATCATCAAAAACCAAGACAGTTCACAAAAAAACATCTATTTCTGCTTTATTGACTATGCCAAACACTTTGACTGTGGATCACAATAAACTGTGGGAAATTCTAAAATAGATGGGAATACCAGACCACCTGGCCTGCCTCTTGACAAACCTGCATGCAGGTGAGGAGGAAACAGAACTGGACATGGATCAACAGACTGCTTCCAAATAGGAAAAGGAGTACATCAAGGCTGTATACTGTCACCCTGCTTATTTAACTTATATTCGGAGTACATCATGAGAGACGCTGGGCTGGAAGAAGCACAAGCTGGATTCAAGGTTTCTGGGAGAAATACCAATAATGTCAGATATGCAGATGACATCACCCTTATGGCAGAAAGTGAAGAGGAACTAAAAAGCCTCTTGATGAAAGTGAAAGAGGAGAATGAAAAAGTTGGCTTAAAGCTCAACATTCAGAAAACGAAGATCATGGCATCGGGTCACATCACTTCATGGGAAATAGTTGGGGAAACAGTGTCAGACTTTCTTTTTGGGGGATCCAAAATCACTGCAGAAGGTGATTGCAGCCCTGAAATTAAAAGACACTTACTCCTTGGAAGGAAAGTTATGCCCAGTCTAGACAGCATATTTAAAAGTAGAAACATTACTTTGTCAATAAGAGTCCATCTAGTCAAGGCTATTGTTTTTCCTGTGGTCATGTATGGATGTGAATGTTGGACTATAAACAAAGCTGAATGCCAGAGAATTGATGCTTTTGAACTGTGGTGTTGGAGAAGACTCTTGAGAGTCCCTTGGATTGTGAGAAGATCCAACCAGTCCATTCTAAAGGAGATCAGTTCTGGGTGTTCATTGGAAGGAATGATGTTAAAGCTGAAATTCCAGTACTTTGTCCACCTCATGCGAAGAGTTGAATCATTGGAAAAGACTCTGATGCTGGGAAGGATTGGAGGCAGGAGGAAAAGGGGACGACAGAGGATGAGATGGCTGGATGGCATCACGGACTCGATGAACGTGAGTCTGAGTGAACTCCGGGAGATGGTGATGGACTGAGAGGCCTGGCGTGCTGTGATTCATGGGGTCGCAAAGTGTCGGACCTGACTGAGCGCCTGAACTGAACTGAAACACTTGGAATATTCTTCCATATCGGGGCTTAATTTTACCTAATTAAACAATGTATATAGATTCACAAGCATTCATTCTAATAAAAATTAAAGAAATAGAAGATGTATTGTTATTGAGAGTAATCTCTATAACAATCCAAAGAGGTAGAAACTGCTATTATCTCCTTTTTATAAGTAGGAAACAAGTTGAAAAAAAAAGAAATTCCAAACGAGAAATAATGAAGTGTGTGTGTGTGTGTGTATATACATATACATATATATATATATATATATATATATATATATGTATGTGTGTATGTGTATATATATATATATATGTATGTATGTATGTATGTATGTATACATGGGCTTCCCTGGTTGCTCAGTGGTAAAGAATCTGCCCACAATGCTGGAGACATAAGTAGGAATCCTATGTTGGAAAGATCACCTGGAGAAAGGAATGGACTAACCACTCAGGTATTCTGGCCTAGAGAAATCCATGGACTGTATAGTCCATGGAATCACAAAGACATTAATAAATAAAGTATAATATAGTATATATGCTATGAAAGTGAAAGTGAAGTTGCTCAGTCATGTCCGATTCTTTGCGACCCCATCTACTGTAGCTGCAAGGCGTCTCTGTCCATGAGAGTTTCCAGGCAAGAGTACCTGGAGTGGCTTGCCAATTCCTTCTCCAGGGGAATTTCCCAACCCAGGGGTCAAATCCAGCTCTCTTGTATTGCAAGCAGATGCTTTACTGTCTGAGCCACCAGGGAAGTCTCACACAGACATATATATGTGTGTGTGTTGTGGCCTACACTTTCTGACTCCATGGATTGTAGACTACCAGGCTCCCCTGTCCATGGAATTCTCCAGGCAAGAATACTGAAGTCATTAATCAATTCAACCTCCAGGGGTTTGGCCAAGGTCTTCCGCATTGCACACAGATTCTTTACCTTTTGAGGCAGCAGGGAAGCCCTGTATGTTATCTTATATATTCAGTTCAGTTCAGTCACTCAATCATGTCCAACTCATTGCAACCCCATGAATTGCAGCAAGCCAGGCCTTCCTATCCATCACCAACTCCCAGATTTCACTCAGACTCATGTCTATAGAGTCTGTGATGCTATCCAGCCATTCCATCCTCTGTCGTCCCCTTCTCCTCCTGCCCTCAATCCCTCCCAGCATCAGAGTTTTTTCCAATGAGTCAACTCATTGGATCAGGTGGCCAGAGTATTGGAATTTCAGCTTCAGCCTCAGTCCTTCCAAAGTACACCCAGGACTGATCTCCTTTAGAATGGAGTGGTTGAATCTCCCTGCAGTCCATGGACACTCAAGTCTTCTTGAACACCACAATTCAAAAGCATCAATTCTTTGGCACTCAGCTTTCTTCACAGTTCAACTCTCACATCCATACATGACTACTGGAAATACAATAGCCTTGACTAGACAGACCTTTGTTGGCAAAGTAATGTCTCTGCTTTTGAATATGCTA
>SJYV01038691.1:0-11670 GCA_006410875.1 Neotragus pygmaeus | reverse complement strand
AGGAAGGGAATTCCTAAAGGGAATGTGTGTACTTCCTTTGAATTCTGGCCTTTGAGTTTGGTCTGGGGAAGAGTCGCCAGGTGAGGAGTGCATGGGACAGAAAGGGTCATGATTTCCCAACCACCTTGTAAGGCCTTTTCTGGCCACCCTACCCAACACCCACTGATCACCACCACTCCCACACACCATTGGTCACCAGAGAGGGACCTGGAGCCAGCTGTGGCTGAGACTACACATCAAGTAAGAGGAATTTCCTCCCTCAGCCACTGTGAGAGAGAAAGAGATGGGGCTCTGTCAGACCAGGGTTATATGTAGAGTTCTTTGATGTGCTTAGTGAACCTTCCTGTCCAACATCACAGCTATGCTGTTTGGCATTACCTTCTTCCTCCTGCCATCTCCCAGGAATATTCCTTCTCCTTTAATCCCAAACCTTGCAAAGCCTTCTCTTTCTCCTGCACGATTCCTACTTTCTCCAGCTATCATTAACCTGGTATCCAATCTGCATTTAATTACATTTCAACTAAACACACACATGCCTAACGCACACATTTCCTCTCATCCTTCCATTGGGAAGAGATTTTGAGGTCAGTAATGATTTATGGTATGTATGTGTCTATGTATCTATATATTGTTAAATATATATTATCCTTACAGAAACAGAGACCAGAGTAGCAAGAACTAAACTGCGGCAGTGGGTATTGAGAAAGTGAAGGTGAGTGGAGAGCAAAGAGATTTTTAGACAGCTAATGTGTTGATGTGGAGGCTTTGAAGTGATGGATGGGTAGAGAGAAGTTTTACATTATTCTGCTATGTGATATACTCTTTAAACCCCACGCCACTCCTTCAAGAGTGCCTTCAGAAGTCATCCACATAACTCTGCTAGGTCTCCTAGAATTGTCTTTGGGCATTTATTCAGTCGTATAGAGAGCAGAATCAGATCTCAAAGGGATTCTTCCATATTTGGGTTAAAATTAGATATAAGCCAGGATAGCTGGGTCAGAGGTCAAAATAGTTCAGAGCAAAAGCCTGGAAAAGAATGATTAAAGAGGCTTGGAATCATCAGATGACCATGCCATATGCAGGTTAAAGATCCTGAATACTGAATTGGGGGTTCTGGAGCTACAGCTTGCTATAAATCCCTCAGACTGCTAGCACCAATCCTAGATTCATGTTAATAATCCAGCGTCTGGATCAGAGCTTTACTAGGACTGATCCTAAATCATAATCAGGAGCACGAGGCCAAAATTTTCAGCTTTTTATCAAACATCCCACTTGGTGGCCTTCCTCAGACTCAGCAATTGCAGAACTGAACCCAGCATCTTCAGCCCTCCAAATCCCCTGTAGTTACCCAGGCAACTGGGAAAGCAACAGGGATTCTTCCTCTCCCTCACTTTCTACAACCAGTTGGACAACGCTCTCAGTTGTTTCTACTTCCTAAATCTCACTCTATTTAGATTTTGTTCTCTCCTTGTGAGTGTTATCTCCTCTGTTTCAGATTCCCATTACTAGCTTCCCACCCAATTTCTCAGCTCTAACCTCCTTCATCTTCATTTTATCATCTTTACTGTCAGCAGAATGATCTTTCTGAAACAATCTGATGGCTCCTGTTTGTCCACAGGATACATATAAACCTGTCAGCAAGCTTCACAACGGACTTTACTGATGGTGTACCCAGATATCCCCCTCTGGCTTCACGTGTGACCTCATACTCCATGTTTTTTTCACATCTCCAAGCTGTGAATTTTACCCAGAATATCCTGTGTTCACCTTGTCCGCCTGCAAAATTTGGCTCAAATATTAGTGTCTCTGAATCCTTTCTTGATTCTTCTCAACTAAAGTCATTTTCTTTCTTCATAATCCCACAGCATCTTGACTGTGAGGTGGTACAAGACAAGGACTGTGCCATATTTTTCACCATGTCCTAGTACCTAAATAGTACTAACCACACAGAAGTTTGTCACCATTCATTGAGTGATTCGATCTGATGGTCTATGTGAGATACCGTGAACTTGTTTCTACGTGCTAACCAGTAAGTTATTAAGATACTTAAAAAGTAAACAAAGAGCAAGCTAAGAATAGAAAGATGCTTTCTTATTCTGACTAAAATCAAAAAGCATACATTGTACTTAATGGTGAAAGACTGGATGCTTCCCTCTGAGGTCAAGCATAAGACAAGGATGTAAACTATCACCATTTCTCTCAAACGTTTTAGTGGAGGACTGGTCAGGGAAACAGGGAAAGAAAAAGAAATCATAGCATACATAAAATATATTAATCTGTATGTTAGAGGTCAGTATCCTTTACAGACAAACACATACATATATATACATATATATATATTATACATGCACACATATATATATGTACAATGAAGTTATCTTCGCATATTAACTTCATTATTCCTTTGAACTGGGCTTCTACCTATAGTTTAAGGTCCAGCCAGGCACTTTTACTCTCTTTATTCAAGACTGCTCATCATAGCCTCTGGTATAGAATATGGTAGGATGCCAGACATAGCACAGCTGGGTTGAATCCTGATGGGAAAAGCTTAATCAACCTGTGACTGGTTTAAAAAAAAAAAAAAGCTTTTTGTCCTTCATGCAATTTCTTTCAAAGACAGATGAATTTTTCAATTGAGATATACATACTGTAAAACTCACCCTTCAAAGTGTACAGTACAATAGATTTAAATACATCCACAAGGTTGTGAAACCAACATCACTATCTCATCCCAGAACATTTCATCACCTCAAAAAGAAACGCTGCACCATTGGCCGTCACCTCGTCCTCCGCTCACCCATCCAGCCCCTGGAAAGCACTGAACTATTTCTGTACCTATGAATTTGCCTGTTCTAAACATTTCAAATAAATGAAATCATGCAATGTGTGGCCTTTTGTGAAAGACAACTTATTGTAAAGAAAAACAGTAACATTGTCAAGGAGCGTCTGTAACAGATACAGAAGTAAAAGGAATGACAATGATAGCGTAAAGATCTCGGGTGGGGGTGGGGCGGGCAGAATGCGGCCCGCACTCTCTGAGACCTGGGAATGTGTTACACTACATGGGAAGCTGAATTAAGGCCAATAATTGAAACAGGAAGATTATCTTGGGTTATTTGAATGGACTCAGTTCTAATCATATAAACTCTTGAAACAGGAAGAGTGAAGCAGAAGAGTGGGTCAGAGAGATGTGAAGGGAAAAGGATGCTACTCACCACTGGTTGCTGGCTTTGGAGACAGAGAAAGATGGTTACAAGCCAGGGAACAGCATAGCCTCCAGAAACAGAACAGTCAGTTTAGAGCCAGTAAGAAATGAGAATCTTGATCCTACAGCCTCAAGAAGCTGAATGTGCCAACAACCCGAATGAATGGGAAACGGAGCCTTCAGAGGGAAACTGAGGCCTGCCAATGCTTTGGTTTTTGCTCCATGAGGTCCATGTCAGCACCGTGGCTTACAGAACTAGAAGATAACACATTTGCAATGCATTAGCCTCTAAATATGTGGTGACTTTTTATGGCTGCAATTGAAAACTCATATCAAGTGTTGATGAGAAGATGTAGCAACTGGAAGTCTCAGAGATTCCGGAGGGAGTGTAAAATGGTACAACCACTTTAGAAAACAGTGTGACAATTTATTATACAGTTAAATATAAACTTACCATGTAACTCAACAAAACTACTCTTAGGCATTTACCCAGAAAAGAAACTATATCCACAGAAAGATCTTTACATGAATGTTCATAGAAGTTTTATTCATAATAACTCCAAATTGAACACAACTTAAATATCTATCAACAGATGAGTGGGTGAATTTATACATTGTACTATACTCATGCAATGGAATATTATTTAACAATAAAAAGGAAGAACTACTGACACACACACAAAAACATGGATGAATCTCAAAAACGTTTATCTGAGCAAAAGAAGACAGACAAGAGTACACACTGGGTTTGATTCCCCCCTGTCCCCGTTTATATGAAGCTATAGAATAAGCAAAACTAAACTGTAGTGATAAAATTTTATTATTTATTGTATGTAAATTATATTTCTGAACTCCTGTATTCATTTCTCTGAGGTAATAGGGTAAACCAACTCAAAGGTTCCTGGTTGCACAGCAGAATCACTTGGGAAGCTTTTAAAAAGCACTGATATTCAGAAAAAAGTACTAATACTGGGTTTACATGCCCAAAGACTGTCATTTTAATTGTTCTTGGTTTGGGGATTAAGCACTGTCATTTTCTTCAGAAACTTTTTAACTATTTCTAATATGCACTGTGATAATCAGAGCTTTAATAACGTTATTGAGGTGAAAGTCTGCAGTTTTGTCTCCATGGAAATTGGCCATTGGTCTCTAGGAATAGCACCATTGATAATTGGACTATGGCTTGGAAATTTTGAAGATGTTGGAAGAGATGCTTTCAGTTCAGTTCAGTTCAGTCGCTTGGTCGTGTCCGACTCTTTGCGACCCCATGAATCGCAGCACGCCAGGCTTCCCATCACCAACTCCCGGAGTTCATTCAAACTCACGTCCATCGAGTCAGTGATGCCATCCAGCCATCTCATCCTCTGTCGTCCCCTTCTCCTCCTGCCCCCAGTCCCTCCCAGCATCAGAGTCTTTTCCAGTGAGTCAACTCTCCTCATGAGATGGCCAAAGTATTGGAGTTTCAGCTTTAGCATCATTCCTTCCAAAGAACAGCCAGGGCTGATCTCCTTTAGAATGGACTGGTTGAATCTCCTTGCAATCCAAGGGACTCTCAAGAGTCTTCTCCAACACCACAGTTCAAAAGCATCACTTCTCCTAGAAAGATATAATAGGTGATAGAGAGTTTGCCATAATATTAGATCGAAGTCTTTTTCTATGAAGAATAAATATTCAATAGCCAGTCTCAGTTGTCTTCACCACTATCCCAAATGCAGTAATGTTCCCTTTGAGGGCTTCGCAAGAGGCTCAGTGGGTAAAGAATCTGCCTGCAAGGCAGGAGACACAGGAGACATGGGTTTGATCCCTGTGTTAAGATCCCTTGGAGGAGGACTGGCAACCCACTCCAGTATTCTTGCCTGGAGAATCCCATGGACAGAGGAGCCTGGCGGGCTACAGTCCACGGGGTCACAAAGAGTCAGACATGACTGAAGTGACTGAGCATGCATGCAGATAGATGCAAAAGATACATGGTCTGACTTATAGAAACCACCTTCTGAGAAAACATAATCAGAATATACTTGAATATTTTAAAATTTTGAATCCATTTTGAATTTGTACTAGTTCAAAGGTCGCTTTTTACCTAACAGACCTAACTGGCTAAAAAGCTGGCTGTTTCTCTCGTAATGGCCCATCCAAGAGGCAAGAGGCAATTTCCTTCAGCTTCTAGACTCTTAAAATTACTGAAGCATCTATGGAAGAACCTTCTCTGCCAGTTCTCAGTGAATCACCAGGAAGACTCATGAATTAAATGTTTTGAAACTAGTCAACAATTCAATCCAAGTCGGTAATTTAAAAAAATTATTTTTCTTTTTGGATTATCCAGATGCCATCTCCCTTATTTCTTTGGTTGTTTGATCACCATTTGAATGCTTCTCCATTGGAAGAGAGGCTGGGATACTTGAGGGAAACCAGATCATAGTGAAACAAATCTGTTCATTTGTGGGAAGAAGTAAAAACTGTTTATTAAACAGTGGTTTCAGAATTATTCTAAAATCGCTGATGACAAGCTCTCTGCATCTTGACACTTTTGACGTGAGTGATGTGTGTGTGTGTGTGTGTGCGTGTGTGTGTTGAGGTGGGGGTGGGGAGAGAGATGGTTATGATAAACAGATTTAACAGTTCAAACCTGAAACATAAGACTAATTCTATTTTTAAAAGCTGGTGTTTGCTGAAGTAGTTTTTATTATTACTATTATTTAACCTGCTACCTCTTAGTCATGGAGTAGCTGTGAGCACAAGTCAATGTCATTCTTTTAAAAATTATCCCAGTGGGGGCAATAGGGGCCTAAGGAAAGAAAACCCACACTTGTACAATAACATATGGCCTAACAAATTCACAAGTGAGTGACTTTTCTTGCATCTGTGGTTCAAATTATAGGCATTTCAGATGCTTGATGGTGACTTTAATTTACTGTGAGGAAGTGTATGCTGAGCATCTGGAAGGACATGATTTTACTTTAATCATTTTGATTTAGGTGACAGTAATTACAAGTATCATCATGGTCTATGGAAAAAACATTGATTTTACTGTTAGTTGCCAGGGCTTGTTTCCAGCTTCTACCTGGGGTATCTTTTTTTCTTGGACCAAGTCGGGTTAAATCACCATTCTGAAAGTTTCTTTGCTATTTAAGTGCCTGGCGTGAGCATGGATTCGTAACAATGGAACAAATCTGTGAATCTGTTTAGCCATGCTGATAACACGTTAAAAGATTAAGAGTAGCGGTATTTAAGGGAACTTTAAAAAGCAGTGTTCATCTGACTTAGCAAGTTTATGGGTAAATAGATGTAGCAACTTGAAAGATCTTGGGGTAACAAACTGTTTCTGTTTCTGACTCTCCCAGTTTTGTGAAAAGCCCTGGTAGGGATTCTGCCAAGAAGGCCTTAAGTGTGAAATGGGGCAAATGCCTTGCTCTCAGCTCTTCAGTCAACCTATTTTCTATTTTAAAGGCATGAAATAGAAAGGTTAGAATAATCATTTAACTCTAAATCCAAAGAAGAGATTTAAACTCAAGGTCAAAATATCTCAGCCAACCAGAGGCTTTTCAAACTAGAGGGAAGATCTAGGAGGTATGAATGCACATACTTCAATATGGAGGCATAATTAAGCATGCGTGGCACATGATAGATACTCAGTATTTATTAAGTGGATAACATGAGAATCCCAACCCATCAAAACTTCCTTAGAAACTGTTTGTCTAACAGTTCTAGCATTTAAACCTATCTTACAAATATGAGCAAGTCAATGGTTTAAAAAAATAGGTAGAGTCTCCCAAAAACACTTCTCTACTGGTTCTGCCAGTATCATACCTGTGGGCTCTCTGAGTCTCATATTTTTTATCTGTAGAATGAAGACCATAACATAGTTTCTTTCTACATCCCCAGATTGTGGTAAAGATCAAAGGATCAAATAGCAATGCTTCATAAATGGAAGGATGTTAGAAAATGCAGCATTTTCTCTATTATTCTATTTCTGTTTTCCCATAAAAGATTCTTTACCAGTTGAGCTACAAGGGAATGCCTGCTGGCTCAGATGGTAAAGAACTCGCCTTCTATGCAGGAGACACGAGTTTGATCCCTGGGTCAGGAAGATACCCTGGAAAAGAAAATAGCAACCCACTCCAGTATTCTTGCCTGGAGAATTCCATGTAGAGAGAAGCCTACCAGCTATGGGGTTGCAAAGAGTCAGATATGACTGAGCAACTAACTTTTACTTTTCATAAAAGCTGCTCCCTTTGTCTCTGGTCCCCTCCCACATACCTACTGACAAAGGCACTTGAGATCCACACATTGCATTTCTTCTGGACTTTACAAGTGACAGTGCTTTCGGTCATGGGATTGTCTAGGAAGTCTGTACTTGATTATTTCAGAAATGATTAGGCCCAGTCCTACTCAGTTGGATTTGTTCTCTCTTAGGTTATCTGCTTTGAAGCAATTTCTCTTTTTATTTGCAAGGGGAAATAGCAGAAACTAAAGGACACCAACATTATACACACAGTGAATTAGGGACATGAGAGACTTCAGCCTGGACCCTGCTGTTATCTAAGCAAACAAAGAAAAATTTAGTAGTTATGAGAGACCACAACTGCAAACAGCAAAACTGGGCAATCCTTGGGTCCATTTTCATTATTCTAGTGTAATTAATTTGACTAATAAAAATGTTTGAACTTAGAAGGGTTAAAGGCCTTAGTTAAAATGGGGATGATCCATTTCCCCACCCTTCCTATCCTCTTCTTTCCTTGGCATTTGACAAGCATAATGCATATGTGCGTGCTCAGTTGCTTCAGTCATGTCGAACTCTTTGCAACCCCATGGACTGTAGCCCACCAGGCTCACGGAATTCTCCAGGTAAGAATACTAGAGTGGGTTGCCATGCCCTCCTCCAGGGAATCTTCCTGACCCAGGGATCAAGCCGGTGTCTCTTTGTCTCCTGCCTTGGCAGCTGGGTTCTTTACCACTAGCACCATCTGGAAAGCCCTTAAGAAGCAGGGTTAGCTGAGAATTCCCAGGGCCTACAGTGAAGACATTTAGTGCTATGGACTCCTTGCAAATTCGTGGTTCTGTCCTCAGATTCATTCTTGTAGAATCCATCAAAGACAGATCTTTATGAAGAAAAACTCTTGTATTAGATGCTTTTAATATCTTGATTATTTTAAAAATTAACAATTTTCATATACTCAGAGTATATTCTGGACTGATAAATTATGGAATACTTGAGGGGATTTCTGCCATAGGAATTTGAACTTCATATTCCTCAGATAAAGAATTCATGGTGGCAGTCTCTCAATATAAATTCCCTATTCAATTAGATTCCCAATCATGATAATTCCATTCACCTTGCCAGTGTGTGGTTTAGAAAAGGAATATGACTTAATCTCAACCAATGATCTAAGGGGAAATGTCTGCTAAGAGGAGTGGGGGTTTCCAGGAAAGACTTCTTTGCTCCTAAAAAAATCATGAGGAAGATGTGCACCCTTTATGTCCTGTGGACAGGGTTATGTCCAGATGTCACACTCAGAGCTGCTGCAACCATCTTGACATTAACCCCGGGGATGAACACAGCCGGAAGCACTGCAGAGCTAGGGGAGATATCAGAGCGGAGAAAAGGCTCTGAGAAACTGTGTTCCTGGGAAATAATAAGTTATTTAAACCTCCTTCAATAGGGTTTTCCTATGAAGCTGTAGTTGAAATCGCCTTACTTGAAAATTTGGGTGACAGAAGCCCTACCTTTATCATTGATAATCCATGCTTACATGCTCATCTCTTTGAAATAATTTCAAAACATGTAATTTGTTGATACATGGCCATCCCCTATAAATTTGCCTGGAAGGAAATACGGTTCTCAGAGCAAAGAAATAATAATTTTTATAAAAGCTATTCTTGAAGAATCTACTCTGCTTGCTTCAGGTGGGTTGGGTAAAGGATAAAATTAACCAGATGAAAGTGGAGGGAAATCAATCAAGTCTAATGAGTGCCCAGCCCCCTACCAGGAATTTAGGTAGGTAAATTATTTGTATTATTTTCATGAGGAAGACTGTTTGTACTCAATTATCTATTTCTAAAGGAAGTATTTTTAATTCCCAGCCTGATAACTCTTACTTAATAACTCTTACTGTTAATACTTAGTGCAGAGAATGTGCTTGATGAATTTATGTTGACTTTTCTTTGCTAGCCAACATGAAGAAGGCAGCTAGACAATGCCAAAATCAGCACTAAAACTATTTCTCATGAGTAACAGCAATAATATTCTTTTCCTTTACAGAAACTTTAATCCAAGAATCTTGAGCCTATATAAACATTTGTTCAATAATATACTCAGAATCTCAGTATTTTGTTCTTGGGGAAATTCAACTACATTGAAGAATATGGAAATAAAAATAGAACCCAGAACCTTGATTCATAATGGTCTTTGAATACTATTGTTCCCACCTAACCATTCAAGGAAAATAAAAAATTACAGAGGTTTCAGCAGGATAAACAACTAAGCTTTTCCAACCCCAACTGATGATTCATTATTTCTCTTGCCTTTTAAGATTATATTTAATTTTTTCATTTTTATTACATTTTATTTGAGACACTGGGAACTCTGAATGCCAAAGGATGGGGAAATTGAGCTGATTATGATTATCTCAATATCTTAGATCTACAAAAAAAAAAATTGGCAATATTTGAGGAATAAGGTTTCTTTGGATATTTACAGAGCCTCCTGTTGGACTAAAGTACTATCAAAACAACCTTTCTCCTGGTTCTCAAATAATTCTCTGTCTAAATTGAAAGTGGGAAGAAAGTCATGGAATCAAATTTTGGAGGGCTAAACATGATGACGCATTAAGTTTCCAATATTCTGAGGTTCAGCAGATTATGAAGAGAGCTTTGAATTCCACTATTTGGGATTTAGGATAAGTCAGCAGAAGGTAAGTAGGAGTTTAAGAAAATTAGTGAAACTAAGATTTTATGACTTTATATTTAATAGACAACAAACTTCATTGAACACAAACATAAATAGTCTGATCATGAATTAATCATTTCCAAATAAAACTAGACCCACCAGGGTCTCAAACTGACAACATTTTGATTAATTCATTGTTGGTTGACTGATGATTATTCTATTTTGATCCACAAGGGGTTTGAACTGAAGTATCTTCTTAGAAAGTAACAGTATTACATTAAAAAGGCAATTTTATTTAACTCATTCTGTTCGTGTGTCCCTTCATTCAGGTCTATATTGGCCAGGGGCCTGATTCTGTCCAGCACACAACTAGTCAGTTCTCAGAAAGCAGCTTGACTCTGAAGACCCTACTAAGATATTCCCACCTGTCCCTGAAGCTGAGTTTACAGGGGGAGAAAAAAATGCAGCTTTTCCTTTAGTTCACATTTTATGTCTTCCAACAAATTTTATTCTCATTCATCCTTGCCAGGGACCTACACTGCAGCTGTGATGTCATAAGCTGCATAAACAGACACATTAAAGCTGAAGCTTAACATGGAAACCCAAGAACCACAGGAAACAGATCTAGATTTAATACATGTTACCACTTACATTTCAGTGGAATATCAAATCGTGTGTATTATTGGGCGTATACATTTGCCCTTTTTTTTTTAAGATTAGGCAAGATCTGTTCATCTGTCCATCTCTTACCTTTAAACTTGCTCTGAAATAACAACTGATGGGTAAGTTCTAATTTTCAAAGGACTTTATTATTACTTAGTACATTAACAACTCTTCTCACAACTGCCATATGAGATAATCTGGTTAAGTGTTATTATCCTCACCATTGTCAATTTCTCTAAGCCACTCACCTGAATTGGTATTAGAATCTATAATTAGAATCTATCCCTGGTTTTTCATCCAACAATCTTCCCTCTACACCAGAACTGTTTTCTTACATATTATTTTCTTACAAAGCTGTTTTCTTCCTTATTCCTAAAATATGTGTGGGTTATCCTTTCTAACCCAACTCATTTCTATTAAAATATTATTACTATCTTCATATTTATTTTCCTGTACTGTCTCAATAAGAAGTGAAGTCAAGTGTAGTGAAATCGCACAGTCGTGTCCGACTCTTTGCAACCCCATGGGGTGTAGCCTATCAGGCTCCTCCGTCCATGGGATTTTTCAGGCAAGAGCGCTGCAATAAGAACTGAATCATAAGCTAAATCCCCATTTTTCAGTATAACTTCTCTTTAGTATTGCTATAAATTATTCAATTGATTTATCCTGTATCCCAACTTCACTGTGGAGTGTATCTTCCCCACACTTAAGTGTTTTATATTTATTACATTTTGGCCCAGAATATGGTTCAGTTCAGTCATGTTCAACTCTTTGCAACCCCATGAACCACAGCATGCCAGATCTCCCTGTCCATCACCAACTCCCGGAGTTCACTCAGACTCACGTCCATTGAGTCAGTGATGCCATCCAGCCATCTCATCCTCTGTCATCCCCTACTCCTCCTGCCCTCAATCTT
>SJYV01038690.1:0-11689 GCA_006410875.1 Neotragus pygmaeus | reverse complement strand
GGGAAGGGAGATGGGCAGAAAGGAGGCAAATGACTGGCAGTCCTGCCAAACTGGAACAGTAGCTCTGGTGGGAGAAAGAAAATGAGAGAGCTGGAATAACGAATGTCACTGTCCCAGTGTGAACTGTTAGATTTAGAGATTTCAGATACAGCAGTCTGGAGCAACATGCAAGCCCAACGGTTAGACTTGGAAGTAGGTTTCTAAAACCAAGGTGTTTATTTAGTGTTTGATATGAAAGTTGACAGAAGTTTTAAAGGAATGGACATTTGTGAGCTGTGTGTCTGACAGATATTGAAGAATGATCTGGAGGTAAAAAGTAATGGCAACAAGGACTGGCAGAAGTTGCAGAAATTGCACAAGAGGAGAGGTTTGCCTTTGGGGAGAAAACAAAGACCTGCCTGAGCAACATGGAAAGGTAGGATGACACTTGGCCCAACTCACATGGGAGGCTGATGTGAAGCAATGGAAAAATCCTTCATGGGGTATAAAATGCAATTTAAATTAAGAGTGTTATTATTACTATTTGTGTACAAAATCATATATAGACATGGATATTGGAATCTATCCACATGCATACAAATTTATGTCTTGTATGCCATCAATACTACTTACTATTAACATTTTAGCAACTCTTATAATATCTTGCACTTTATCTTAACAGTTCTTCAAATATGCACATTTCAGTATTTTCTCACCACAATCCTGGGAGGTAAATAGTAGATACAGTTATCCATGGATGTGAAAACTGAAGAGACAGCAAGTGATTTGGCAAAGGCCAAGTTTTTTTTTTTTTTTTTGTTTTTTTTGTTTTGTTTTGTTTTTTGTAAANTGGATGTGGCTTTGGGGATTTCTCATTTGAGGAGCTCAGCTCCCCCTGCAGGGCCGCCAAAACCTCCAACATCTCCAGTGGGGGCTGGTCGCTCAAGGCTCCTGTCCTTGGATGTTCTTGGGCCTTATTCCTCTGGCTTCTCCTCCCAATCCTATGAGGGCACCTTCCCCTGCTCCTCCTCTGCCACCACTTCAACCTCCTCAATGATGTCTTCCACCAGCAGCTGGAACACTTGCCGGACAGCACCACATATCCCTCCTCTAGGGCCGCTCCTTCCTCCACTGGATTCCTGTGGAAGAAGGTAGCCTCGGAGGAGGGGGTGACTACAGAGTGCCAGGGAGAGAGAGCGTGAGGTCCAATGGGAGGAGGTCTACGATGGGGAAGGGCATCATCAGGGTGTCAGGAGGTCACGGAGTGAGTCGGGGGAGAGAGAGGTCAGAAGGGCAGTGGATCTGGGACAAGTCGGGTTTGTTGGAAGGTCAGTGGGTAGGGCTACAAGGGTGGAGGCCAGGAGTCAGGGGTGAGAGGCCTAAGAGGGTCTGAGCAGGGTCAGAGGGTGGACTCAGAGTCGGGGCAGGGGTGAGGGGGCGCTAGAAGGCCTGNAGGTGACTTCTCCTCCATCTCTGACCCCAACACGGGGTATCTCCAGGACTCCGCGGGCTGAGCGCTGGGAGGGACTCAGGGGTTTTCCCTCCCAGAGCCAGCTCAGCGTGGCTGGGGGGTTGCTGTCGGCCACACAGACCAGGCGCAGGAACTGGCCCTCCAGGACGGGCAGTGAAGTGCCATTCAGATCTGGGTGAGAGGTGCACAGATGAGTGGGTGGAGCCAAGGGCTGTCTCACCCTCGCTCCGCCCACTTCCGGATGCAGAAAGACAGCAGGGGGACAAGGACCAAGGATGAGCTCACGGAGGCTGATGAGGCCACAGTCCTGGGGGTCTTTTCAGGCCCCCAGAAGAAATGGGAACTGATCTGAGGATGGAAGGGAGAGACGTGGGTGGGAAGCTGACGGGAAGATGTGCCAAGAGAGAGACAGCCCAGAAGATGGGGAGAAAGGCACGTGGTCTGCATCGCGGCAGAGAGGACCCAGAGCAACAGAGACACGATAGGAGTGGGAGAGAGAAGGGAGGGGCAGAGGTGCTGGATCCCTGACAGCAGGGCTGAGAGCGCTGGGCTTTGCTCCAAGGTGACGGGCAAGCAGTAGGAGCCTGTGAGGAGGGGACGCTTCAGCGTCGGCGCAGACACTCACAGGACCCTGCTGGGGCCAAGTGGGGCCTGGACTGCACATGAGACAGGAGGCTGGGAGGCTGAGGGAGGAAGCTGATCAGTGACCCAGGGTCCAGGACAAGACTGCAGCTGGCTCTGGGGCCAAGGGCGTGGAAAGGGGGAAGTGATTTGAGCAGTGAAGCTCTGCAGAGTCCCTGAGTCATGGGTGCAGCTGGTGAGAAAGGGAGATGAGTAGAGGGCCATCCAACCACAGCCCGGTTAAGTGGGGGACAGGGTGCAGTTGACAGGCATCAGCAAGAGGTGGTTCTGTGCATGCTCAGTCAAGAAACATGTCCGACTCTTTGGGACTCTATCATCTGTAACCTGCCAGGCTCCTCTGTCCATGGAATTTTCCAGGCAAGAATACTGGAGTGGGTTGCCATTTCCTTCTCCAGGGGATCATCCCAACCCAGGGTTCCAACCCATTTCTCTGGCATCTCCTGCATTTCAGGTAGACTTTTACTGTTCGAGCCACCAGGGAAGCCCAGGAAACAGGTGTGGCTCCTGGAAAAGAGGGTGAAATCAGAGCTGAAAGAGGGCGCAGATCATAGGAGATGAGGACAGACAGAAAATTTTTTTACAAAGAGCAGAATGTATACAGTAATACAAATCATAGACACAGAAGGTGGAATGCTGGTTCCCAGGGGCTGAAAGAAGGAGGGGGTGCGGAGGCTATATCTGATGGGTTTCGAGTTTCGATTCTGCAGAATGGACAGGGCTGTGTGGATGGGTTGCACAACACCCAGCCTAGATGGACTTCCCGCTGCTGGGATCTACCCCTAAAAGTGGTGAAGTTGGTAACTCTGATCTTCTGTGTGTTTTCTCACATTTAAAACTAAAATTTTAAACAGAATAAAAGGAAAGGGAGCAGGCAAAAGTAATAGTCCATGGATGCAAGACATTGGGGAGAGAGGACAGGTCCAGAGGAATGAGGGACCATCTCATCTCCAAGCCCTGAGCCCTGAGNAATTTTAAACAGAATAAAAGGAAAGGGAGCAGGCAAAAGTAATAGTCCATGGATGCAAGACATTGGGGAGAGAGGACAGGTCCAGAGGAATGAGGGACCATCTCATCTCCAAGCCCTGAGCCCTGAGCTGGCAGAGACCTGCTCCCATCACAGCAGGTCTGCCATCACACCAGAGGAGAGACCATCCTTCCTACCTGTGAAGCTTTCCTGAGATATTCTCATGGTCACCAACTGTGGAGCATCTGGGAGGAAAACGGGAGAGGCAGGGAGGCGTCGGTGCTCCACTCCAGGAGCCACGTGAGAGGATGAGCTTTATTCCCCCAATCTCATCTGGAGAGGGATGTGGGGACGCCACCCGCCTCCTGCCAACACCACGCCCAGGGACCCTGCCGCCCCTCCACACTCACAGGAGACGTTGAGCCGGACGGTTGTCTCCAGGGTCACCTGAGATCCCTGGAGTGTCACCCGACAGGTGAGGTTGGTGCCGTGGTCCTGGGGCCTCGGGGTGAGGGTGAGCTCCGAGGAGTGGAGGGTGTCTAGGTCCATGATGTCGACTGCCTCCCCAACCCAGGAGAACAGGAGAGGGAGTCCCCCAGCAGATGCTAGTGACAGGGTGCAGGTCAGCTTTGTGGGGCGACCAGCCTCCAGAGGTTCCGGAAACTGGATGTAGGGTTCCTCTGGTGGGGCTGAGGAAGAGAGAAGGAAATGCCTGGGCCCCATGGGGGCGTGGGGACCCAGAGGAGGACCCTCAGAGGGACCCGTGCTAAGGGCCACAGCTCACTCCCAGTCCTGGGTCTCTTCTGCTCTCACTCATCCCAAGACCTGGGGTGGTCCTACGTCTTGTTCCTATTCTAACAGGAAGGTCCCCACGTCCCAGGGTCCTCTCCTGGGCTCCTGCCATACCTGTCACCTGCAAATTCAGCTTCTTATCTCTGTAACTGTATTTCACATCGTCTCTCTCCACCCGGAAATAGTAGACTCCTGCGTCGCTCATCCTGGCATCTCTGATGCTCAGGGAGCAGTTCTTGTCGCTGGGGTTCCCGAGGAGGCGGAAGCGGCCCTGGGTCTCCATCTTCACTGGCCTCTTCGGGTTGTTGGTGGCCACAGGATCACTGTGTGGGCCGTCCCCTTCCCGGAACCAATAGATGAAGGGTTCCATAGAGGAATACCAGGAGCTCCAGGCGTAGGAGAAGGAGCAGGGCACGCGGACGCCCAGGCCCACCTGCACGGTCAGGGATTCCTGCACTCGGAGCCTGTACCCTGGATTCTCCTGCAGGGATTCTGCGGACACGGAGGCTAAGCTGCAGCTGCAGGTCCCTCCAAACCTGAGCCTCCCCTCCCCCACCGNTCTGGTCTGGTCAGAGGCGACCCCACTGGCCCCAGCCACCCTGGCCAAGACAGCTGGTCAGGCTTTCTCCCAAGGGCCCCTTGAAGGAAACCCAGGAGTAGGATAAGGCGATATCAAGCCGCGAGCCCACTGGGGTCTTATTTCTGCGTCTTACGGGTCCGTGGGGCCCAGGTGTTGCTGGGCGGCTGGTTCTGCGTGTGTCTGTCTCACGTAGCTTCTGCCTGTCTGCCTCCCGCTGTCTGTCACTCTGTCTGAGCCTTTGTGTACCTGCCCTGGTGTGAGTTGGTGTGTACATGTTTGCCCCGTGCTTGTATCTGTGTTTGGCGGTGTGTCTTTCTCAGCCACGAGGTCAGGATCCTCCAGCCTCTCTTCAGCAGAAAGACTAGGAGGTGGAGGGTGAATGCCCACAGACCCTGCACCCCCAGCCCCACGGGGACCATGGGCCTCATCCCGTCGCCCCAGGATGCTCAGGGTCTCAGAGCAGCCCCCCTCACAGCTGCCGCCCACTGCCCAGAATCCGGCGGGGCGCACGGAGCAGCAAGCTCAGCCCGGCCCAAGTCGCCAGGGTCCCCTGGCCATAGCCGGTCCCCACCCCACCTTGGTTGGCAGGAGTCACNCAGCTGAACCACAAGGGAAGCCCAAGAATACTGGAGTGGGTATCCTATCCCTTCTCCAGGGGGTCTTCTCTACCCAGAAATTGAACCCAGGTCTCCTGCATTGCAGGCAGATTCTTTACCAACTGAGCTATCAGGGAATCAGCAGTATATCTATCTATCTATATATCTCATATATCAGCAATATATATATACAGACTATAATGATATAAAAGAAAATCAAGCAAAAATATGAGAAAAATATTACTAAATGCTAATATACTATGGTTTTGAGAGGTAGGAAACAGGATGCTTTTTTTCTTATGCCTTGTGTTCTGTTTTCCATAATACATGGTTGCTTTTCTATCATCGGCAAAAATAATAGCAACAACAGCAACAAACAAAGGGCATGTATTTCTTTAAAAGGAAAACTGCTTTTGTCTCTTGGGTTACCAACATTCCTCTTAGGAAGGTAGAAGGCTTTTAAGAAATTTATAGAAACAAAGACCATTTGGCCTTTTAAAAACTTGTCCAGTCAAACAAAACTCATAATGAAAAATTTGTCACAAACTCTTGGAGTTTCTATTCAGACTATGTTACACAGTTCCCCACTAGCTATACTGTTTAAAACAAAAGTACATTAGAGTGACTCAACTGAAAATGAAACTGGTAGCCTGATCTATAAGATAGTCTGCATATCCCTGTATCCTATGGAAAGCAAATATTTGAATTGAATGTGTTTATTCACAGTGTTGTCCTGTAGCAAGATATTGCTGTGTCTCCACAATGCCAAAAGATCCAATCAATTCTTCAGCCAATGATAAAGACATTTTATCTATACAATGTTGAACACTTGAATTGACTGAACAGAGAGAGATCTTTTGGTANGAGCAGCAGGGGCACCATGTCCGCGTCGCCCGGGGGTCCAAGTCTCTCTGTCACGGAAGGTAGTGCCCGAATGCGGGGTGGGAACCAGGAAGCCCCAGCAGGAAGTCAGTTGCTGCCAGAACAGAAGGGAAACTCGGAAGCTAAAGGCTGTGGGGTTGGGGTCGGGGCTGCAACGTCACGCCACCCCCACCGCCTCCACGTTCCCCCCTATACCGTAGGGGGTGATCATGGGGCCCCCAGAGTCCCAGAGGCTTCCCAGAGCTCTGAGACGATCGCCTTCCCAATGATGTTCGTGTCCAACCGGGGGGTCACCCAGCCCGCAGCGCCGCAACCAAAAAGAGAAACGAGGTCGGATCCATTCGGAGCCACCCACCCTACAGCAGAAAAACTGGACTTTCCGGAAAAGATATTGAAATTTTTCTGAAATATGTTCCCCTAGGGGCAGAAAACAAGCTTCCTGACCCAAATGCGGTGGAGGGCAGAAGCTAGGCAAGAAAGCTGAAGGTGAAAAACTCCTTTGCCCAGAAGGGTTTTCATAATATGGCAAATGGGGCTGTGGGTCTTCCTGGATCTCAGGGTCTGTGGGACCAGCCCTGGGGCAAGAGACTATGAAAAACGGAGTGGGTAAAGGGAGACTCTTGCCCTATAATTGGGGACCCTAGGCTAGACCTTACCTGAAACACAATTCAGGACCCATCACTCTTTCTCACCACTAAGAAGGCTGAGTGCAGAAGAACTGATGCTTTCAAACTGTGCTGTTGGAGAAGACTGTTGACAGTCCCTTGGACTGCAAGGAGATCAAACCAGGCAATCATAAAGGAAATCAAGCCTGACTGGNGACCCTAGGCTAGACCTTACCTGAAACACAATTCAGGACCCATCACTCTTTCTCACCACTAAGAAGGCTGAGTGCAGAAGAACTGATGCTTTCAAACTGTGCTGTTGGAGAAGACTGTTGACAGTCCCTTGGACTGCAAGGAGATCAAACCAGGCAATCATAAAGGAAATCAAGCCTGACTGGTCATTGGAAGGACTGATGCTGAAGCTGAAGCTCCAATACTTTGGCCACCTGATGTGAAGAGCCGACTCATTCGAAAAGATCCAGATGCTGAAAAAGACCTTGATGCTGGGAAAGATAGAAGGCTGGAGGAGAAGGGGATGACAGAGGACGAGATGGTTGGATGGCATCACCGACTCAATGGACATGAGTTTGAGCAGGCTCCAGGAGATAGAGAAGGACAGGGAAGCCCTCCTGCTGCAGTCCATGAGGTCTCACCAAGATTCAGACACAACTGAGAGACTGAACAACAGCAATCTTCACAGCCTTGTTTTCAAAGCCACAGGAAGGGCTTGAGCCACGTGTGGAAACAACCTGTAATGTTACTATTCTTTAAGGGAGGAATTTCATGAAGATTTCCTAAATATGACAATAAACATATACATTTGAGACACTCCCAGGAACATGTTGTGAGAACAAAAGAATATTGGTTTTATATTTATTTGGATATATGTTTACATCTTTGTTTCTTAAAAAATAAACACTTTTAAAAGAAGGAGGGATAAATTGGGAGATTGGGATTGACATATACACACAACTGTGTATAAAATAGATAACCAACAAAGACTGACTGTATAGCACAGGGAACTCTACTCAGTATCTTGTAATAACTTATAGTGGAAGTGAATCTGAGAGAAATTTACATATATAGCTGAATCACTTCGCTATATTGTGACACTAACACAATATTATATATCAATTATACTTTAATTTTAAAAATCATACCCAGAACAAAGAACTCAATAAGGAAAAATTGCCCAGTTTTTATTTTTAAATGGGCAAAAACTCAAACAGGAATTTCACAAAAGAAGATATTCAAATAGCTCAATATCACATTGCTATAAAGGAAATAAAAAGGTAAGGAGACACTGCCACAGTGGAAGGCAGGACTGAACACCGAACCTGCTGCTAATACAAGTGATGCCGAGGATACAAACAGCTCAGAACCCTCAAATATGATGGGGGGATGGAAATTCACTTGACCACTCAAGAGAACCCTTTGAAGGTACCTTCTAGAACTATATATATGCCAAACTTATGATGAAGCAGTTCCATACCCACCAGGAAAACTTGCTAGCTTTCCTATTTTCATCACAACATTCATATCAACAATGTGTTGAAAAAGCCAAAACATGGAAACAAAAGCAATGTCATCGTATTTTAGGATTCATGCATAACTGGAGGAATAGTCATACATAAAATACCACTTTCAAGACAAAAACCATGGCAAAACCAACAATGAGTTATTGATATAAAAACATGTATAATCTCATACTAAGTGAGGTAAGTCAGAAAGTCTCCTTTCAATGGAACTGACTCTTCCTGTTGTCACACAATCATCACCAGAAATAAAAGCTCATGGATGCAAATAACACAAGGTTTGACTGCAGGGTTTCCAGGGAGAAGCACCCAGTGATGTCCCCAGAGGACTCTGCATCCTCAGGTGAATCTCGTCATGACAGGGAGCGAGGCTCAGCCACACCCCTCAGCCCAGATCCCTACTGGCTGCCACACCTGCAGAGCCAACACGGTCTCAGGTCAGAGAGGCAGACCCATTTCACTCATTCTGGGCTCTGCCTCAAGGCAGGCGGGATCTTCGTCCCCAACCAGGGATCCAACCCCTGCCCCCTGCAGGGGAAACCTGGAATCTTAGCTACAGGACCAACACGGAAGGCCCTGGAGAGTCACACAGTTTAGCTGCAGGCAGGACAGGACCGCCCAGCCCCACAGGCAACTCCAGAGCCATTCCCTGGACTTCCCCACAGGGGGCCAGCTGTGCTCACCTGGTGTAGCAGGTCCAGGTGAGGCCATAGGTGAGGAGGAAGCCAGCCCCCATGAGGGCCCCTCTGATCAGGGTGAGGACCAGGGGCCAGGAGCCCTGCTGCTCCTCAGTCTCACAGCTGCAGAGAGGGGGGCCTTCTGGGGAGGGGAGAGGGGGTGAAGCTCAGTCCCCAGACCCAGCCCTCCCAAAGGCACACACCTGCCCAGGCTGCCCGCCCCCAGCACCTGTCCTGCAACTCACTCTGCACAGAGAGGCTGAAGGAAACTTGCTGGGAGCCCAGTGGGTGCTGAGCTCGGCAGGTGACTTCTCCTCCATCTCTGACCCCAACACGGGGTATCTCCAGGACTCCGCGGGCTGAGCGCTGGGAGGGACTCAGGGGTTTTCCCTCCCAGAGCCAGCTCAGCGTGGCTGGGGGGTTGCTGTCGGCCACACAGACCAGGCGCAGGAACTGGCCCTCCAGGACGGGCAGTGAAGTGCCATTCAGATCTGGGTGAGAGGTGCACAGATGAGTGGGTGGAGCCAAGGGCTGTCTCACCCTCGCTCCGCCCACTTCCGGATGCAGAAAGACAGCAGGGGGACAAGGACCAAGGATGAGCTCACGGAGGCCGATGAGGCTACAGTCCTGGGGGTCTTTTCAGGCTCCCAGAAGAAATGGGAACTGATCTGAGGATGGAAGGGAGAGACGTGGGTGGGAAGCTGGCGGGAAGATGTGCCAAGAGAGAGACAGCCCGGAAGATGGGGAGAAAGGCACGTGGTCTGCATCGCGGCAGAGAGGACCCAGAGCAACAGAGACACGATAGGAGTGGGAGAGAGAAGGGAGGGGCAGAGGTGCTGGCGCCCTGACAGAGGGCTGAGAGCGCTGGGCTTTGCTCCAAGGTGACGGGCAAGCAGTAGGAGCCTGTGAGGAGGGGAAGCTTCAGCGTCGGCGCCGACTCTCACAGGACCCTGCTGCACACGAGACTGGAGGCCGAGAGGCTGAGGGAGGAAGCTGATCAGTGGCCCAGGGTCCAGGACAAGACTGCAGCTGGCTCTGGGGCCAAGAGCGTGGAAAGGGGGAAGTGATTTGAGCAGTGAAGCTCTGCAGAGTCCCTGAGTCATGGGTGCAGCTGGTGAGAAAGGGAGTTGGGTAGAGGGCCATCCAACCACAGCCCGGTTAAGTGGTGAACAGGGTGCAAAAGGTGTTTAAACCTGCAGAACATCTCTGGATGGACAGAGTAGGGACAGGACGGGGTTGGAGGTGGGGTGGGGGGTGGTCAGGATGCGGGCACGGCACAAGTGGAGACTCAGGATGGGAGGAATCCACCCAGGAAAGTAAAGAGAGGTTGGAGTGCGGTCCAGGGTGGAGCTGCGGGCAATGGGAACACGAGTCCCTCTGAAAGATGATGACATCAGAGCTGAAGGAGGGTTCCTGTCACAGGAGTTGATGACAGACAGAAACTTAAAAAAAAAAGCAGAAGCTAGAGTAGTCCAAATCACAGACACTAACAGTGGGAAGCTGGTGGCCAGGGGCTGAAGTGGGAGGGGACGAGGACACTGTGTCTGGTGGGTTTGGCATGCCGGTTCTGCCAGTCGGGGAGAGCTCTGCAGATGGGTTGCACGGCACCGTCAGTGGACCTCAGCCTCCTGAGATCTACCCTTAAAAGTGGTGAAGATGGTAACTTTGATCTCCTGTGCGTTTTCTCGCAGTTAAAACTAAAATTTTAAACAGAATAAAAGGAAAGGGAGCAGGCAAAAGTAATAGTCCATGGATGCGAGACATTGGGGAGAGAGGACAGGTCCAGAGGAATGAGGGACCATCTCATCTCCAAGCCCTGAGCCCTGAGCTGGCAGAGACCTGCTCCCATCACAGCAGGTGTCCCATCACACCGGAGGAGAGACCATCCTTCCTACCTGTGAAGCTTTCCTGAGATATTCTCGTGGTCACCAACCGTGAAGCATCTGGGAGGAAACCGGGAGAGGCAGGGAGGTGTCGGTGCTCCACTCCAGGAGCCACTTGAGAGGATGAGCTTTATTCCCCCAATCTCGTCTGGAGAGGGATGTGGGGACGCCACCCACCTCCTGCCAACACCGCCCCCAGGGACCCCGCCACCCCTCCACACTCACAGGAGACGTTGAGCCGGACGGTTGTCTCCAGGGTCACCTTCGATCCCTGGAGTGTCACCCGACAGGTGAGGTTGGTGCCGTGGTCCCGGGCCTTGGGGTGAGGCTGAGCTCCGAGGAGTGGAGGGTCCCTGGGCCCATCTCATCAAGGGTGTCTCCCGCCCAGGAGAACAGGAGAGGGTGTCGCCCATCACAGACTAGCGACAGGCTGCAGGTCAGCTTTGTGGGGCAGCTGGACTCCAGAGGCTCCAGAAACTGGATGTCAGGTTTCTCTGCTGAGGTTGAGGAGGAGAGAGGGAGATGCCTGGCCCCCGGGGTGTGGGGACCCAGACAGGGACCCTCAGAGGGACCAGTGCCTCACAGCCACAGCTCACTCCCGGTCCTGGGTCTCTCCTGAACCCTAAAACTCCAAGACCTGGAGCAGGGAGTGGTCCTATGTCCTGCTCCTATTCTCCCAGTCCCCAGGGTCTTCTCCTGTGCCCCCTGTCACATCTGTCACCTGCAAATTCAGCTGCTTCTCTCTGTAACTGTATTTCACATTACATCCTCTCTCCACTTGCAAGTGGTAGACTCCTGAGTCGCTCAGCCTGGACTCTTTGATGCTCAGGGAGCAGTCCTTGTCGCTGGGGTCCCCGAGGAGGCGGAATCGGCCCTGGGTCTCTGGCTTCTCTCGTCTGTTTGGGTCGCTGGTGGCCACAGGATCACTGTGTGGGCTGTCCCCTTCCCAGAACCAATAGATGAGGGGTTCCACAGAGGGATACCAGGGATACCAGTGGTAGGAGAAGGAGCAGGGCATGCAGACGTCCATGCACGCCTGCACCGCCACTGATTCCTGCACTCGGAGCTCGTACCCCGGAAGCT
>SJYV01038688.1:5165-16813 GCA_006410875.1 Neotragus pygmaeus | reverse complement strand
AGGGAAAATTGAGGGCTACAGGAGACGGAGGTGACAGAGGATGAGGTGGTTGGATGGCATCATTGACTCAATGGACATGAATTTGCACAAATGCTGGGAGACAGTGAAGGACAGGAAAGCCTGGTGTGCTGCACTTCATGGGGTCACTTCAAGAGTCACGTCATGCACTTCATGAGTTAGACAGGACTTTGCGACTGAACAATAGAGATTTACTGTTTAAAATACTTCCTAAACATTATTCCACTGCTTTTGAACCCGATGTGGGAGTATTTCTAACTTTCTTACTTTACAGATGAGAAAACCGGGGCTCAGGGAGGTGAAACTACCTCCCCATGTCTTGCAGCAGAAAGACAGGCCGCAGCTGGACTTGTCCTTGACCATTCACTATGAGGTTCTAAATGATGCTGACCCTCCATACCACCACATCAGCCTCATTTTGTGATGGGATAAAGGCCAGTATTGCCTCTCCTATAGTAAAGACCTGGAAAACTTTCAGTGGAGGATAACAAAACACACTCACATGTGATAAGTCTGCCATCCCTGGCAAAACAGACCAGAAGGTGTTTTCTGTCCCCTGCGGGGCACCTGCATTTGGGCTGTCTGTTTCCCTGACCTCACACTGGGCTCATGCCACTGCTTCTGCTCTGCTCTAGAGCTGAATCACTGAATGGCAGAACCACACTCAGCACCTGATGGGTGGCAGGACTTCTGTTGAATGACTCACCACCTCTCCAAATCAGTGTGCCTGAAAGTAAAATGGAAATAGGGAAAAACACTGTACCACAAAGTGCTGTTGAAGTGCTTCATGCTGTTGTTAGGAAAGTGGGCCGGTCAGCAAAACTGTTTTGCACTGGGAAAGTCCCTTCAAAATTACCCAGGACCGAGCCCCACTGTGCAAAGGGCTAACCCCAGCCAAATTTTCATGGTTTGTGGGAGGAGATGGCCATCACATCCCTCCAAATTCTCTTCCACACACAGATCAGCCTCTGTGTCTCCCAAGACTGGAGTCTCTGTTTCCCCAGTCCTGTGAACAGTTTTGTAATCAAATTCTGCTGGCCTTCAAGGTCAGATTCCCTGGGGATTCCCAGTCCCTTTGCTGGATCCTCAGGCTGGAAAGCCCGATGTGGGGTTCAGAACCTTTACAAAAGCAGGAGAACTTCTTTGGTATTATTGTTCTCCAGTCTGTGGGTCACCCACCTGGTGGGTATAGCATTTGATTTTATCGTGATTGCATCCCTCAAACGTGACATCTCACTACCTTTTCTTTGTCTTTGGTTGTGTGGTTTCTTCTTTGTCTTTGGACATGTGGTATCTTCTTCTGATGGGTTCCAGCATCCTTCTGTCAATGGTTGCTTAATAGCTACTTGCAATCTTGGCGCTCTCACAGGAGGAGATGAACACATGTCCTGCTACTCTGCCATCTTGAACTGGAAGCCCCAGGCATAGATCAGACTCTGGGACATTCTGCCCCACTAGCCAAGCTGATCGTTTATATAAAACCCCAGGGACAGTTTCATAAATGAGACTGAGGGGAGCTGTGGTGTCTACTGGGAATGGTTTGGGCTTGAAACCCTGGCAACCCCAGCCCTGGGCTCAACAGGGATGCACTTCACTCTGTTATTCTCACTGATCCTTTGTGATCAGAGCAGTGGATGGTGCTCCAGCTCAACCCAGAAAGTGGAGGGTAAACCAAGCTGTGACTGATGGCAGAGAAACTGGCTCTGAGTCAAGATCTGTCCAGTAGAGCGAGCTCCCCATGGTAAATCTAAACTAAATCTGTCCAAACAGGCTTGCTCTGTTTCCCACCCTGGGCTGACATGTCTTTAAATAAAAAACAAGAATTGAATCAAGCTCTTTTCCTCTTTTGTCTTTCTTATTCCCTCCTTCTCGCCCCTCTTCCTCCCTTTCCCCCTTATTTTAAGCACATTTTTAATATATAAGATCTTGCTATAGATGAATTCTAAGATTGGTTTTCAGGGCTGTGTCATAGCTGTCCTAAAACCGAGAGAGCAATTCATTATATTAGTAAATTAGCATAATTAAACATTTCTCTCTGTAGAAACCATGGGATAATTCAACAGCTGATAGTTGCTTTTGGCTAGGGATAGAGGTGGGGGCTGGAAGGTGGCAGTTCAGAGCAACCTCAGAAGTAGGAGCGCTTGAATGGGGGTGGATTTGGAGGAGGGATGGTTCTCAGTGGACATCCAGAGCCGACTCTCCACTGGGGGAGGTCTAGGGGTGCATAGTTCCTTTCTCCAGGTCATGACAGGGGACGATGCCAGCTGTCAGACGAAGGAGCAGCCTGGGGCTGTACATCAGAGATGTTCCTCAAAGTTAATTAAATCTTCCTGGGATGGTGGAAGTTGGGGGCAAGTACTCACATTTTACTGGGAATGTTCATCATCATAAATCCCAAGTCCTAACTGCTACTAAACTCCCAGAGGTTCTTGTCAGTTTGCTCAGTAGGATTTATTTCTGACTCATTAGAGGAAAGAGGGTTTTTTTTCCTCACTTCAAATTATTGTCCTTGCATAATAGTTGTACTTTTCACTTTTTCATCTCATTAAATTAACAAATCTTCAAAACACTCTTGCAAAGCAGGTACCATCTCCACGTTCATAGCTCACACCATCTAGAGTCTAAAAAAAGAAGCAGTCTACAATACTAAGCTGTTAATAATAACACCTTAGATGTTCTTGGTTTCACCCCATCTATTCCTTAATTTAAAATTCACGTCCATGCCTAGTACTCCAGCAGCACAGTGTCCCTTCTATCTTACCTTTTGTATGTCTTCCTGAATGATGTGGGCTGGAAAGACAGAATATCCATTTTACAGACTCTGCACGCAAGGGCCTGGATAGTTCATCATGATGAGCTCTCATGATTTGGAAGGTGGGGGTAAGGTAGGAGCTACCTACCTGTGATCGTAGCTACAGCTCCTGGGAGTGGCAGTCCTGGTGATACTGTGCTGCCTGACTCAACACCCAGGGCTCGGCCCCCTGCTCCAGGGGTGCAGAAAAGACACTGTGGTTCCCAACTGCTAGACAGCAACTGGTGACATGTTCTTGAACCCTGCTGCTTCAGTGCTGGTCTCTTGATCCCCACTTCTTTAGCAGAGGTATTCATTTTTTTCCAGTGGGCTAATTTGGTTTTGTTCTGGGAGCTATCCTACTTTTTAAATCCCCCAAAGATTCTATAGACTTCTTTTTTTAATTAATTTATTTTTTACTTGAAGGATAATTGCTTTACAGAATTGTGTTGTTTTCTGTCTGATATTGAATATTTTTGCATTGAAAGTAGCTAAGATATTTTCACTTTCATGCACTTGAACCCTGACTGATATGCACTCCTTCTCTCCAGGACTAATCAGATATGGAAGTCCCAACCAATATGTCATGTCCGCCTGTAGTCATAGCATCCCACTTCCCAGGTGATGATGGCTATGGTTCCCAAGTTTTCTTCTCCTCCTGCTCCTTGTAATGACCCCTGTTGCTAAGATGTCTGATGCCCATGAAGGCCCTTTGCTGCCTTCACTGCTGTTGGAAACTGAAGGGCACTGAAGGTGCCAACCGATGCTCTGCTGGAACTCTGCTGTAGGGGCCCTCCATCCTTTGGTTTCCTCAATATGGCAGCACAGTGGGAACTTCTGTTAAAATGGGAAGAATCTCTTTCTCACCCCAGTATCACATTGCCACACCTGCTGTATTTTTCCAATGACTCAGAGATGGTTGCACAAATAGGCTCTTCAGGTAGACTTTGCCAGCTATGGACTGATGCTTGCCATCTACTTCTATAAGTATCCAGTCATCAGTGCTGAAGCTCCTGGCTTTCAACACCCCCTGGAAGGAGTTCAGGGTGAAGATCAGGAATGAAGCACTCTGTGTTCTGGGAAAAATTGGCAGAATAGGTCTTTAGATAGTTAGATATTTTAAGGAGAAGATTTTATGAAGCTGATTATTGCATGTCCTCATATCCAGAAAAGCCCTAAATTCATTAATGGTGGCATCTGCTCCTCGTGACTAGCAGCAAGACTGCCAAAACGCATGCTTGACTACATGCGCCCCACTTCACTAGATTCATATATGGTGTGGACCTTTCCCACTATCCTTTGGAACAGTTTCTCAGATTATAGTGTCTGCAGATTATAGTCCTCATTTTTCTCCAAATAAAACTTACAGCTCCCACGTTGTGCATGTTTGTTTTCAGTTGACAGCTTGGAGGTTCTCACTCCCTGATACTTGCCCTAACTTCACTGACTGAAGAACTTATTCCACAAGTATTTGTAGGGCACCCAATGTAAGGCAGGCATGAGGCTACATGTAAAACCATCTGTTTATTCTGATAACTGAAAATTGTTACCTTGCAGAATTTGTGTCTGGATGCTTTGTTCCTGCTGAACAATGTCTCTCTGGGCATGAATGAGTTCCTCCAGCCAACATCCAAATACTCTGTAGGGCTTCCCAGCAGGTCTGCCAGACACCCCTGGCAGCTACGGGGGAAATAGTACCACCTGGACATCAGCCAGGAGGAGCATGTGGAGGTTGGGGAATATCTGTGGATACCAGATCCTGGTTCCTCCCAGAGTGACCTCCCCAAGACCATGATCACTCATCCATGATGTCGCCTCATGGAACCCAAGAAGTGTGATACAGTGGAGAAGACTCTTTAATAGCTGAGCTTAGGAAGTCATTGCTTTTGCTGACTCACATTACTACTGCTTTCCCGAACCCAGTCCATTGTTGGAAGAGGAAACAAATATACCCAATGGTCTCATTACAAAGTGTGTCTCCTTGAAAGTTTCTCTAAGTATTGCACAACACCTCTCAGTATTGTACATAAAATCTTGTTTGTTTCATGTTTTGAAAACTTTTATTTCTCTAATAACACATCCATCATTTTAGATATAACAATTATGACAAAAGTTCATAGAATTAGAGAAGAAAAAAGCATTTTAAATCTTTACTTAAATATTATTAAATTTGCATTTACTTGAGTTGTGCCATATTTTGCTATGGGGAGAAAAAGCAAGAAAAAGTAAGAGGAAACATTTCCAAAAATGCTTTTTGGGAGAAGATTTTCTTCAAAAATATACTCAAGCATCTCCATAAGACAGAAAAGGGAAGAGAATGGTCTTGGGAATTTGGAGGGGGAAAGTTGTTTTTAATAAAACAGTGATTCAAGAAATATGTATTTATTTATTTGCCCAGTTTCAGAAGATGACCTCCAGGACTGAAACCCTGAACAGAGCAATGCGTTGTCTCCTGAGGTTGGTGGGGAAAGGGAGGCAGGGGTCTAACACATGAGCAAGCAATTCATAGAGAAGCAAAGTCCTAGAATTGGCTCGTGGCCCCTTGCTCCCACTGAGACCCAGAAACTAAGAAAGATGATAGTTAAAATGTTTCCCTGAAAGATCCAACTTTGAGGCAAAGGGACTGTTTACTCTCTAAATTTGCATGTCTGGAGGAAATTTTATGAGTTTTGCGTGTGTACATGTAACCATCTCTTTCTTGCTCTCATAGATTTTAAGAATTTTTCTTTACCCTTTTCTGTCCCAAACTTATACTAAAATGTGTCAAGGTATGGATTTTTGAAAACATGTATTCTGCTTAGCACACTGTGAAGTATTTTTTTTTTTCTTAAGGCCTCAGGCCTCTCTCTTTTCTTCTGGAAAACTTCCAGGCAACACTCTTCAAATGTTGCCCCTCAAAGATCCTCTCTGTCTTCCATCTTGAGAACTCAGCAGATAAATATGGGAATTTCTAGATTAACCCTCCATGCCCCTTAGCCTCTCTTCCATATTTTCTTAGTCTTTGCTTCTGTGTGATCCATTCTAGAAGATTCCTTCAGTTTCATCTTTCTTTCATAAATTCACTCTTGAGCTGTACTCAGATTATGCTCACCTCTTGGGTTTTTGTTCAGTAATTCTATCCCTCATTTCCAAACTTTCTAATTTACTTTTTCTGCAACCAGTCATTCCCAGTGGAGCTGTTTTCCACTCTCTCCTCCCTGAAGATGCAACCATCCTTCCTTCAGTTGTACTCTGGTCCTTGGGGGCACTTCCTGCCTGGCTCTCATGCTGCTCTGCTTCCTCCAGGGGCCCCTTCCTTACTCGTGCAGGGTCTGAGGGCTTCTGGAGAGATGGTCTTATTCTCAGTGTGGCTTCAGCCTGGGCTCTGGCAGGACTGGGTGTCTGGGTTCCCACACCCAGAAGTTGGGCTCCAGCCCAGACACGTGGGAGTGGATTGCTGCCAGGTCCAGACAAAAGGTGGGCTTATATTAATAGCTCTGACCCCCAGCCTCTCCCGGATGACGCCTGCTGGCACAGAGACCCATCTGCTGCCCTGGGTGTGTGCCGTGCTCCAGACATGGTCCCTGTTATGAATACGGGGCAACATGTACTTACAGTTGTGGGGTTCCTTCTACCTCTGTCATTTACAGTGACTGCTTTGCTCCTTGTCTTTTCTGTTTTTTTTCATGTGCTTAAAAATACATTAAAAAAAAATTTTTTTTTATATGTGTTGAGGAGAAAGGGAAGTTATAGCCTGTGCTTCGTCAAACATCTGGATCCTTCTGACTACCCAAAGCTATGAGTTTCTCAGGAGAGGACAGAACCCTTGAGGTTCAGTAAAGACAGACTCTCCTCCTCATCTCTTCAAACACTCAGAGAGATAAGGATGGAGTGAGACATAACACAAGAGCAAAGGAAAAGCAGAATATGCCCACAGAGAGCTAAAAAAGACAGCATGGGAGTCCCTGAGGATTGTAGGGGCTCAAGTGGAGTCTCCCCATCTTTCAGGTTTCAGCCATGATTTTGGTTGATACATTCGGAGAAAGGAAGTTTAGCAAGTGATTATTTTTTTCTCATGTTCACTTCATACCATGACATATGTTCATAGAACTGAAGTTTTACAGAATAAAAGTTTCTATTGACTGTGGTTAGTAAATGTGGTTAGCATAGCATACTTCATTACTTCTGCTTTTATAATAAAAATTAAATGTAAGCAAAGTCCCTGTGGGTATTTGATAGGAGGAAGATGGAAGGTTGCCTTCCAACCTTCTAGAACTTCTTTGGAAGCCCCACTAAAATTCAAATCTAATATAGAGGTTAATAACCTTGTCTCAGTGTTGCTGAGTAAGAGATATTTCTTTCCTAAGCCAAATGTAAATGTTTGGAGTTAATAATTCAGGCCAAATTCAAACCCTAAGAGGATAAGCCTGGCTTGGTGCCCAGAGAGTCAGTAGACATGGACTCTTAAATGCTATTTAGGAAAACCAGTCCCAAGACAAGAGTTCCTCATTAAAATGTAAAATCCGGAGACTCCTGAATTCATTTTTGATATTGCTACCCTATACACCTACACAGATAAATACCCACTCTACTGGGCTGAACGGTGTCCTCAAAATGCATGTCCACCTGGGACCTTCTGAAGGAGACTTTGTTTGGGAATGGGGTCTTAGCAATGTAAGTAACTAAGATGAGGTCATTCTCGATTAAAGTAGGCTGTAAATCCAATGGCTGGTGTCCTTATAAAGAGAAGATGATTTGGAGATACAGAGGAGACAGACAAGAAGGCCACGAGATGACAGAGGCAGTGATCGCCGGTGCCAAGGAACACCACGGATGCTGACAACCGCCAGACACGAGGAAAAGATAAGGAAAGATTCGCCCCTAGAGCCTTCAGAAGGAGTGTGGCCCTGCCAACGTTTTGATTTCAGAATTCTCATCTCTAGAACTATGTAAGATTAAACTTCTGATGTTTTGAAGTCTCTCATTTGTGGTTTTCTGTTACAGCAGCCCTAGGGAATTAATACACCAGGGGGATGAGTAGATTCAGAGACCATGTGACATATCTGTGGTTAACAGCCAACCTTCAATGCTAAGGAAGCAAAGGATCTCTTTAGGAGAGGGCCAGTGTCAGGCTCTTCTGCACTTCGGAGACATCTGTCTGATGACCCAGGGTCAACTTTCATTGTGGGCTCCCCATCATAGACTTGTGGGGTTCAGATCAGACTTACTTGTAAGTCTCTGCCCTTGAAAGCTTGCCAACTCTTGACCTATACAAACAGTCGCAGTCTGACTAAGAGAAAATCGGACAAGGCCCGGGAAGATCATTTAGAACAATTGCTTTGATGGTCTTGCTTTAACTGCAGTAGAGCATCAGAGCCCTCTGTCTGAGGCTTACCCCTCTAACCTACAAGTTAGGTGGGAGTTCCCATAACTTCTTTGATTAATAAGGTCTTCTGTCTGAAGTTTTTCTCATTTGTTTGATCAACCTACTTCACTGGGAAGAGGCTCAAAATGGGAAACAAAAACAAAAACCACCAAAGAGCTGTAAACAACATTAGCTCTTACTTTTATGTAACAAGTTGGCAACATTTTATGAGCCAAAGAGTTGGCACCAAAATTCCTCTTGGGAAAGGAACTGTCTTTCCCTGAGAAAATTCCTTGATAAGGCTTTCTAGATTCCTTTGGACCTGCATGCTGGTTGGTACCAAGGCTGCTCTTAGGAGAGTTTTGCACCACGGTTAGGCCAGCTACAGTCCATAGGGTCGCAAAGAGTCAGACACGACTAATCATGATATGCGTGCACACACACACACACACACACACACACACACGTATAACTGAATCACATTGCCATACAGCAAAAATTAACACAATATAGTAAATCAACTCTACTTCAACAACATAAAAAATTTTAAAGTACTACAATGCCAAGAAACAACAAGAAATTAGCAGTTTGAAATACTAAGAGAACTTGAAGTGAAGTGAAAGTTGCTCACTTTCACATCGTGTCTGACTTCTTTGCGACCCTGTGGACTGTAAGCCTGCCAGGCTCCTCTCTCTGTGGGATTCTCCAGGCAGGAACACTGGAGTGGGTAACCATTCCCTTCTCCAGGGGATCTTCCTGACCCAGGGATTGAACCCAGGTCTCCTGCATTGCAGGCCGATTCTTTACCATCTGAGCCACCTGGGACAATTATTTAATCCAGCCCCTGTCATTTTGAAGATAAAGAAATAGACCTGAAAAATCTGCTTTATTTTCACAGTTGACATAACTATGTCATGTGCTGAGGAGTTATGTCACATTTCACAGGTGACATAACTAATTAAAAGCACAGTTAGTGTTAGAATCCGGTTCATCTAAATACTGGAGATTAGTGATGGTAGCCTGTGAAGTGTTCAGTTCAGTTCAGTTCAGTCGCTCAGTCGTGTCCGACTGTTTGAGACCCCATGAATCTCAGCACGCCAGGCCTCCCTGTTAGTTACGCTGAATTGTAAGACTGTACTGTATGCTCAGATTTGGGCATTTCTTTCAAGTCTGGATAAGGCATAGTGTTTTCTGGCAGAAAGGGATTTATTGATTAGAAACCATGTGACTAACGAAAAACCACTATGAACAGGAAGGTGACTCTACGTATCTCTAGAACTCCAGAAGGAAGAGTTCATAAAGAAAGAAAAAGAAATCCAGAATGAGGAAAACAATCAAACAAAAACAGGACAGGAAAAGTCTTAATAATTTGCATCATTAGCGTTTTCTGAATGAAAAAAAAAAGTTCTGCATCACCAGGACAGATTAAAATCTCTTCAAAGATAAGGAGACTAGAGAAGAAAAAGAAAGAAAGAAAAGCTGAGACAAAAGGAAAGACTCCCCAGAGGATTTGACAGCAGAATGAGGCAGGCAGCCACAACGGGAGAAGACAGGGGACAGCAAGAGTCGGAAAGAAAGAATGCGAAATCAACAAAAGGTGTCCCCACCCTGTGATGTCACTTCACAGATAGTCATAATACTGCAGACGACTTGCCTATTTAGAGAAAGCTAAGACTGAACATTGTGTCCCTGAAATACACACACACACACACACACACACACACACACACACACACACACACTTTTTAAAACTTAAGCTATAGAGGAACAAAATTGAGACTGAGTTCCTTTTACTCATTCTCATGAGCAGTGACTAAATATCTACAACAGTAGCAATGACCATAGGGAGGAATTGAAATCCATGTGATATTACTCAATATTAGGAGAATCAGAAACTAGCAACTCTTGGTTTGGAATTTTTTCTTTGTGCTATTGTCTGGTTTTAATTTTGTATACTTTAAAAATACACACACACACATATACTTTGGCATTTGTCTGTACTTTCCCCCCCTCTCTTATTAGAGGAGTTCTTCTAGGCAGGGACATTATATACAATTAAATAATTCTTATAATAAACGTGAAGCAAATTATGTACTAGGCATGAATTTTTAAGATATTGGCACATAGTTATAAAGAAGACAGAGAGCTCCTGCCTCATGAAATTAACAGACAGGAAGAAAGATATTTAAGTGATAAACGTGAAAGGGATTATGTGAAAAGGGAAGTTCAGGAGGCTATGGGAGCAAATAGAAAATTAACATAGCCTTGTCCCAAGGGTCAGGGAAGACTACCCTAGAAAAGTTATAATTAAGCCTATATTTAAAGGATGAGAAGAAATTAGTTTCATACAATATAGCAGAAGGTATGTTTCAGACAAAGGGAATGATGAAAAAACGGAGAAAAAGGAAAGCAGGGAACATTTAAAAAACTTGAAGGACTGGAAGAAGTTCAGTCCACCTGCAAAGGGCTGGTCTTGTCAACAGGCTAAGGATTTGGGATGTTATACTCCGGACATTTTCTGTGACATCTTAGTAGGGCTCCTTGCTCACTGGTAGATATTAGTTAATATTTGTTAAATGGTTTAATACAAAATCAGTTGGATTTCCTTCTTTCTTTGCATCTCCTCAGTAAATGGGAAACTCCAAACACTGCTTCTCAGATAGCTATAGCCAGTGCTGGCTCTGGAATCCCCACATGGGCAGATATTAGCGACCGTAAGCTGTTTGGAAAACAGCTAGGAGACTGGCCTTGAAGCTGTGTTTACACTGTAGTCCCCCAGCTTCTACCAATACTGTGTGCTTATTGAGGCTGCTGTGGAAGGGCTGCTGGTCAGATTATGAGGAGGAACCCCAAACTGTGCCCAACTCTCATTTGGCCTTCTGATTGCCTACAGCCTCCTCTGCAAGCTTGGGTCTTGCTGAACCCTCACAATTTTGGCTAAGCAATTTAATTTCTATCTGATTTATTACAAAAACTAATGTTTACTTTAGATACAATAATACCATTATGCTCTTGATGATGGTATATGTTAATATACCGTCTTTTCGGGCAAGAACCTTTTGTGGCAATTTTAATGAAACTTAAAAAATATGTGTTGGAAAGCAGGTGAAAGGTATGTGTCATTATTAACAAGTGAAAACAACCCAGAAAGCCAAGAATTATCTTAATCTAACGTAAGATATGGGCTTCCCAGGTGGCACTGTTGGTAAAGAAGCTGCCAGTTCAGGAGACATAAGAGACATGGGTTTAATCTCTGGGTTGGGAAGATCCCCTAGAGGAGGCATGGCAACCCACTGCAGTATTCTTGCCTGGAGAATCCTGTGGACAGAGGAACCTGGAGGGCTGCAGTACATAGGGTCACAAAGAGTCGACACGACTGAAGCGACTTAGCAGGCATGCACACAATGTGAGATAACCTCAAGTTGGATAGCCAGTTGATTTGCAAACTGCCTTCTAACCACTTAACCTTTGCAGGGGCAAAGGAAAGGCTCTTTC
>SJYV01038683.1:0-11076 GCA_006410875.1 Neotragus pygmaeus | reverse complement strand
CCCCGCCTCCCGGGCCCCCCGGAAAGGAAAGGCGCACGATGTGGCCTGGCCCTAACGTTGAGGCACGTGACCTGGAGGCATCCGTCCCCTGCTCGGGAGCCCACGGTGTGGTGCCTGGCAGAGAGGCGGGCTCCCGGCAGGGGTGGTGGGCAGCAGCACGGGCCTTTGGAGAGCCTGGCCAGGGACCCTCCCCAGGCCGTGCCAGCCCCGGCTACGGCCTCCTGCCCAGGGCCACGGTGGCCCCCACAACAGGCCTGCCCAATGCCGCCCACAAGGCTCTGGGGTCCCCGCTGGGCCTGGCCTGAGACTCGGCCTCACCTCCCCGACGGCCGAGGCAGCACTGCTTCTGAAAGCACCTCTGTTCTCACTGCACGCCCGGCCGGGCACCACGCTGCTTCCTCTGCTTTTTTCCTTTCAGGAGAGCTTCAGGGGAATCCAGCCGGTGGGGGAGGACCTCTATGAGGACAGAGGCCCGTTCAGGGAGGCGGGCTGCTCATGGAGGGACAGCCTGCTGTGTGCTGGGCGGGCTGCGGCTTGGGGACCCAGCCTCGGAGCTCTCAGGGTGCTGCGGGGCATCAGGACCACCGGGGAACCTGCCGGGGCGGGGACCCCTGAGCCTCCGGGAGCAGCAGTGCAGCAGGACGCGGAGCCCACCAGAGGGGGTTGCTGCTCTGTATCCGGGCAGGGACGGGGGGTTTGTCTGCGTGAGAACCTCTTTCCCTGACGGTCCCATGAGTGGGAGCGAGCCCAGCCAGATGCCCTGGGTCACCTGCATTCAGGGTGGCGGGGAGGGGGCGGTGGTTTCAGTTTGTCGGGAAACACTTCAGGCTCTGAGACACGGCCAGGAGCTCCCATCTGACCATGAGCACCCCCTGCCTCCTTTCACAGAGATGCTCTCCTGGTGAGCTCCTACCCAACCGTCAGTACCCTCTCAAATGGCCCCTTGGAGATGCAGCTTTGCCAAGGTCATACGCAGGAAGAGATGGCTGTACTCTGGGGTCCCACAGCCTGGATCCCAGCCCCAGCACCGCATGTACTAGGTCCTGGACACCCTAAGAGCCATTTCCCTTCCAGCTCGTCTCCCTCCAGGAGCAAACACCTTCTCTGATTGAATGAGTGTGTGAATGAATGAATGATGCCAATAAATAAGTGAAAGGAGGCAGCGGGGCTCAGTACTTTAAGGCCCCGTGTTTACTGAACATCGGGGGTGGGGTCGGCACAAGCCCTCCCTCGCAGTTTAAGCCCCGCTCACACCAAACTCAATCCCACCCCCCGCAAACACACACGCAGAGCGTTTCCTCTTCACTGACGCAATCCACAGGTGAGGAAACTTATTATGCACACAGAGCAAGCAAACAGAAAAGCAAAAATTAAATTAGACAGCAGCATGGAGATGCCCACTGCGCGAAAAAATGCCAGCTAACTGGTTTGCGTGGCCTCCCCTGCAAAGGGCCGGGTTTAATTTGGGTCTCTGGGACCTGGCTCCTGAGGCGTGGGGAGCTCGCTGGAGACGGGTGAGGACGCGGTTTCGGATGAGCAGACCCGGATTCAATTAGTAATCAGTTCTGACCCGACTCCCTGGTAGGCGCACAGAGCTAACGAGCAGAGGGGAAGGAAGCAGGGCCGTGAGCTCCCGCCAGGCCTGTGCCTGCCTGTCCCTGCCTCCCGGCCGGGAAGAATCCATCNACGCGGTTTCGGATGAGCAGACCCGGATTCAATTAGTAATCAGTTCTGACCCGACTCCCTGGTAGGCGCACAGAGCTAACGAGCAGAGGGGAAGGAAGCAGGGCCGTGAGCTCCCGCCAGGCCTGTGCCTGCCTGTCCCTGCCTCCCGGCCGGGAAGAATCCATCAACGTCAGCCAGAAGGCACTAGAAGGCGCTCTGGCCGCCTGAAGCTACAAGAGCTGCAGACACACGGGATGCGGGATCTTAGCCCAGCTCGCTGGGGTCACGACGATCCACACGGGACCCGAGGGGCTGACCAGGTCCAGGGTCGGCGCAGCAGCCTTGCGGAAGCCAGGCCTGTCCTCCTGGAGGAGCCCTGGTGATTGTTTCTGAGAAGGGTCCCAAAGGCAAGGATGCAAGCACCACGCACGAACACCCAGCTGCTCAGCCACGGCCTGTCCACGGGATGCTGATGGGTAGATGCTCAACAAAGACAGACCCAGCTTCTTAGAGAGCAAACCAGCTCCAGACCCTCAAAGGGCGCCAGCAGCCTCGGCAGCACCCTGCCAGTTGCTCCAGCCCCGTACGGCAAGTCCTGACCCTCCAGGCACCCTAGACATGCCCAGGGAGCCCTTTTGGATCAGCGGCCATGGCCACGGGCCTGAGGGAAGGAGGGTGGGTCCTGGGGATAGGGGGTGGTCCCAGAGACCCGCGTGCCCCCAGAGAGCTTCTGGACACCCCAGGCTCTGTGGGTGAGGCCCCTGCAGCCAAAGGCACCAGGGCCTGGACAGGTGAGCCCTCACTCAGGGCTTCCCTGTCCTGCTGGAGGCCCGGTGGGGCCACAGCTCCAGGCTCCAGGCCCCGAGCAGAGTCACCGCCTAGCCAGGTCCCTGAAAGTCCTTGGAGAGGCTGCTGCTGACCTGGAGGGTTCCTGAGTTGGCCTGTCCCTGGCATGGGGCTCACAGCCCTGCTGATCTCTTTCTTGGGGGCCTTTCTCGCTGTGGGGGCTGCCCTGGGACCTGCCAGCTCCTCAGAGAGCCCCCCTGGCCCCTGGGATGATGCGTTCTCCCCTCCCAATGCAGGCCTGCCCCCACTGCTGGTGAATTCCTGGCCTTGGTGCCCAGAGCTCGCCTGTGTCTGCATGCCCATCACCTCTCCGTCACCTTCACCACCGTCCCCTGCAGGCATGGTGAGCCTCCTCACGCCCTGGCTCAGAGCAGAAGAGGGCTCCGAGGAGAGGCAGAAGACTGAACCAGGGGCCCTTCCCGCACCCCGGTCAGAGCAGGGGGCTGGGGGGCACCACTCCGGGCGGGGGCAGCAGACTACACCAGAGGGCTGGGGCCCAGAGCCCACGCAGAGGCCCCAGGGGGGCCAGGGCTCAGTCGGAANACAGACGGCAGCCCACTGGGCTCCGCCATCCCTGGGATTCTCCAGGCAAGAACACTGGAGTGGGTTGCCAGTTCCTTCTCCAGAAATGTACCAATATATCAAAAATCAAGATGGATGAAGGAGGGATAGATGGATATATATGTGATGAAATAAGTATAATAAAATGGTAATAAGAAAATCAAAGTGGTGAGTTATGAGTGTCCCTTGTACAATTGTTTCAAATTTCTTATATGTTGGAAATGTTTCACAATAAAATTTTAGATAAAGAGAGCCATTTTCTAGGGGTGGGGGAAAGCATGAATCTAGTTATAATTTAAACATTAACATTAGTAAGGCTTGATTTAGACAGTGATACAAATTTAACTTATAAAAAATAAATTGAATGAAACAGAGAAAGACTCATTCAGTCTTCCTCTATTTATACTGTATAGCACCCCTTGTAATGTCATTAACTCTAATTGTGCATGCTTGTAGCTCAGTCGGTAAAGAATCTGCCTGCAGTGCAGGAGACCCGGGTTTGATCCCTGGGTTGGGAANCCAAGCTTCTAGGATCCACAGCTTGCCTGCCAGGCAGGCATCAGCATCTTCCATTTTTCTTTTCCAAAGGCTCACAGTGAAAACATGCAGCCGGGTCATAGGATCTCCTGACCCTCACTTGCCTGCCCAGCTTCCCCACCCAGCTGTCCTCAGGCTCACTCCCTGCCCTTCAAAGCCATCATGAAGATAAGCAACTCTTCATCTCAGTTGCCGATCATGACGGGCATCCGGCAGTGTTTTGCAATCTGATCGAAGTCAAGGAACTAGTCATGCCACATGTCAGGGAAGGAAGAGTCTTGAGTAACAGGGTTAGTGTCAAGAAAAACAACAGCACAGGAACAGGCAACTGTAAGTACTCCTTAATGGAGGTCGGGTTTCCTTTCGATACTACTGGTATTTCAGGCACAGACAGGTCATGTAGGAGTACCACTTAGGCATCGCTAGTGCTCTGCATCTGGGTACTCCCGCTTGCCCAGCTTCCACACCGACATCCCCAGCCCCTGCCACACCATGTGATGGTATCATCCCTCTGCATCCCCTGTGGTCTTCTGGGACCCTTGTCTGCTTCCCCCAAGCAAGGATCTGTTTCANGTCCAAGGGACTCTCAAGAGTCTTCTCCAACACCACAGGTCAAAAGCATCAATTCTTCGGTGCTCAGCTTCGGACCCCCTCCTTCCCCAGCCCCATGGGGCCTAGGGGCCGCACAGTGGGGCTCTGGGGACTGTTCTCTAGGAGGAGCCTGGCCAAGGTTCAGGAGATGGAGTGAAGACTCTCTGAGGGCTTAGAGATGTAGGAACGCACGTGTCGCACGTGTGGGGTGTTCCAGAGCTGCCCATAGAAAGGCCAGGAAGGAAAGACAGGGATGAGAGCACGTGGGGCGATGGGGGCCAGGCGCAGCATGGGCTGAGACGTAGTGAAGGGTTTGTAGCATGGGCAGAGGCTGAAGCGAGCAGTTGGTGACGGGTCAGCAGCTGGTACCAGAGGCCACATCAGCAAGGGCCAGCGTGTGTGCTTGGTGCTCCAAGGCCAGAGCACGTCTCAGAACCACCTCAACGAGTTAAAATATGAGTTGTGGTCCCACCCTCTGGAGTTTGATCACATTGGCCTGGGGGTGAACGAGTTCCTGGGTGGCGCTGATGTATCCTGGTGAGCCGCTGCACAGAGAAGCTCTCTTTTTGGTTGTGGANAACTGTGAGGTAAACTTGAAAGTACTGCCTCAAAAGACAGTAAGAGTTATCATTACTCTTCAGATTGACAAACAAAAAAGACATAAACAAGTGCCAGGATAATAAAAAAAATAGCACTGCTCACTTTCCAGAAGAAAAAATAAATTGAACTAAAATTATTAAGCTAACAAAGGAAGAGAAAATATGAGTGGAAAAATGACAGTTATCTGCAAAATTCATAAATGTGTCTTTTGTACAACCATAATGATCATATTTTGTGCTGTCATTTTGCATTTAATTGCTCACCCTGGTACTTTTCTTCGCAGAAGCCATCAGCATCCCACAGAGCCAGATGCTGAATTGCAAAAACATACTGTGACCATGGACTTAGAAGAAAGTTCTTTTGCTGAGCTGTGGTGTATGACAAGTTAATTTTTGCAATTACACTTTTTCCAACAATAAGTGAAGCTACTGCTTATGATTATCCTATATTATTTTTAAAGGCAAGAAAATACTCTTTATAATAAACTAATCAAACTCTTTTAGAGACTACAGTTGATGTGAGAAAGTTAACTTTTCAAACAGATCTTCTAGAATATGCCCAAACGTAACAATCACCCCTCGGCTGAAACGTATAAGCCGCTGAGACATGGTTATGTTTTCTGAATGTTAATATACAATGCCAAGTTATTTCAAGCTGTTTAGGAAAGACTAACCTCAGTCTTTTGATCATTATTTTTCTTTCTGCTATATTATGCTAACCATAGTATTCAAAGAATCAGCGCATTAAGTGTCATTTAGAAAGAAACGTCTATTGCACAATAATTTATCTGCAGGGCGTAAATTGTTCTAAATTTAAAATATTTGCAATGACCATCACTGTCACATACCCAATAGTAATAAAACAGTAGGATGTCATGCATTGTTAAAACCTAGGCTGCCCCCTATAATATACTATCTTCACACATAAAGTACAAAATTTGGGAGTTATTATGTTCTGTTTTATTCATTAAAAAGACAGCAAGCAGGAGGACAGTTCTCTTCTAATGAACGTCCCGCCATATTAAAGCCAAAAGAACTATTTCATGATTAATGTTAATATACCAGAACAAAATAACACAAGGCAAGTAACTCAAATGCCTAAGTCAGAAAGAGCATATCTAAAAAATAATGAACATATATATATTTTTACAACTCTATTACTTAGTGACTTAAAATTTAACTGAGGCTATGTTTTATTCACATAAAGTGAAAAAAACGTACATTTTCACTGCATTATAAAAAGGAGTATAAGATATTAAAATGCTCTAGGTAAATCTAATACATTTTTCAGAAGACTTCAATAAACATATAATAGTACTGATTTATTTTCATGTGTAACATTGTTCCCATGTCACTTACTAAAGGAGTTTGTGAGGGTGTTATTTATATTCATGACTTAATTCAAAAAAAAAAAAATCCTAGAATTCTGATAATCTTGGAGATATTTTCTTTCAAATCCCTCATGTGTTTTTTTCCAACGTGGAATAAAATACGAGAGACCTGGTTTTATGTTTACAAGTGTGCCTGGGGAGCACCAGACCTGACATGAGTGCAGAAGGTGGGCACCCAGCCGGAGCACAGCCATCGAGACAGCAAACCCGCCTGCCAGGCCTCGGGCTCTGAGCCCTGCTCCTTCAGGCCACACACCAAGAAGGGGCCTGCCCCAGTCCCGCCCTAAGCTGCCCCAGGCCCCTTCCAGCTGTTCCAGCCTCTCCCATGGGGCAGGAACTGGCTGTCTGCATCCCCACCGCCACCCTTACGTCTATTCTCAGCATCTCTTCCTGGACGACCCACGGACATCAAACACGCAACACAGCCAAAACCATGTTCCTCCCGCTGTCTTCCACACGCCCCTGCAGGGGAGAGAGTCCTCTGGCCACCCATCCAAAAGCCAGGGCTCAGGATGCTCCTCCCGCCCCCACCTCCTCCTTCAGTGGGGTCCTTAATCCTGTCCTCCCCCCATTAAAAACCATGCATCCCCTATGATCTACTCCACCCGCTATGATCTACTCTGACTACCCACCTTATCAAGAGCCATCTCCCATTCCCAGGAGGGCAGCCTCCACTGAGTGGCATCCACAGGGCACACCCGGGCACCGGGCTCTGACGGCTGTGAGGGTTTCCACACGACCGCGGGGCAAGCACCAAGTGAGGCACAGTCTCAACAGGCCCTGGCAAGCTAACCCCTCTTCTTCGTGCTTCTGTCTCCTCTAGGCCCTGCTGGGGAAACACTGGGCTCCTGACTGGTTCTCACACAGCTTTCTTTGCCTGAAATGCCCTCTCCTCCTGTACCCACACAGAAAATGCTGATGCTCTTCAAAGTATCTGTGATATTTTCTGTGACTTCTCCAGGCCAAACTAGGTATTCCACCAAGCATCTATGCACCGACAGCCACAGCTTGGAATGCGTGACAAGATTACGAGGGCATAGACTGAGGTAGGTTACTTGCTCTGCCCAGGACAAAGATACTATTCACGAACTTTATTAATTTTAAATAGACTGAACTTGTTGGGAAATAAAGCACCTCAAGAAGTTAAATGGGAAAAATCATTTTCTTTAAGCTTAAAATTTTGAAAAGAATAAAACAGAAAGGTAGCAAATTACTTCTGGGAAAATACAAATTGCTATGCTCTCATTCTGAACCAATCTTACAAATGGGACTAAAAAGAAGGAAGGAAACATCTTTGTCTGATTTTTCAAGTCAAGAAAAGGCAGAATCAATATGGCAGCAGGGTAAGGTTCTGCCAGCTCCACAGAAACCAAGACAGGGAATTCCTATCTCCCAGCCATGGTGTATAGAACACTCATGTTCCATGTATTAAGGCTAGAATTAAAGGCTGCAGAGCAATCTTAATAGTAATGTGTGCAGACATAGCCTTGTACAGTTTCTAAGCCACATAGATATACATTAGTTCATCAACACTCAAAAGACACATAATTTCCCCATTTTCAGGTGAAAAACCTAGGCCATTTTCCTATAACTAAGACATAGAGGCCAAAACATGAAACCAAGCCTTCTAACTTACTACATTACTCCATAATAACTGCATTCTAAAGATATGCAGGCCTCCGAACCCTTAGCTGTGAGATGGTCAAGACGCAGACACAGTGCCAGCTAGGGCCGAATCACACACGGAGGGTTCTACTGCAACTGACAATGAAAGACCGAATAGATAATCATTAATAAAGTGCTTAATTCTAAATAAACCTCAATGAATAACTCTGCTTTGCACTATAAATAATTGTATTAGGGTTGCTGTAAGAAATTACAAAAAAAATAAAGAATTAGTGGCTTAAACCAACACAAATTTATTATACTACAGATCTGTATTCAGAAGTCCAACACAGAAATGACTGAACTAAAATCAAAGCATCAGCAGGACTACATTCTTCTCTAGAGGTTCCAGGGGAGATTCCTTTTCTTGCCTTTCCTGCCTTCTAGAGGCCACTCGTGTCCGCTGGCTCGTGGCTCCTCCCCATCTTCAAAGCCAGCAAGGGTGGGCTGAGTCCTTCCCCATCACACGGCCCCTCTTGGGTCCCTCCTTCCACATCTGAGGATCCCTGTGGCTACACAGGAGCCACCTGGATAACCTAGGACAATCTGTCTAGGTGCACTGCTTAGGTGCGCTGACCAGCAACGGGAAGTTCCACCAGAACCCAATTCCCCAAGGCCACTTGAGGTAACAGTGCGGGCTCCGTGGAATAGGAAGCGGACGCCTTCAGTATTGAGGGAAAGGAGGACAGGTTGCAATATGCTGCCAACCTAAACAACCAAGATGAATGTTGGACACCAAACAAAATCAAAACAGAATTTTGATGTTTTGTACCCATTCCCCATGAAATGGGGTCCAAGGGAAAGGGACAGAGATAATTCATCATTCATTTAAACTGTTGCCTCATTCTGATAGGACTTTAGAAAAAATAACAAGTGTTACTTAAAAGACTCTTCAGTCTTCTAGTAAAATGAAAACTTTTTCCTAGTCATTTTACATTTTCCTTCTTATCTAGACTCTGTTTGACTATTCTAACCTTTACTTGCAGAGACAATTTCCCACTCTCCCCTCAGATTCCCTATCACCCATATTTACCTAAAATGTAGAGGGCAAAACTCAAAGACAATGATTAACTCAGTTTGACTGTCAACATGCAAGCTAGTGAACATCGGTAAACACATATTAGGTAAGAAGAATAAATTACTAAAACTAATAGCTCTCTACTGCTAAAAAAGCATTCTTATCTCATTTGACTCTAGCATCACTTGAGATGCATTTATGGAAGTATTACATATTACATGAATAACACTCAGAAAGGAGAGGCGATGCTGACAGCCCACAATTATTAAGTGTACACCAGCATCAGCCAATGAAGACGGTATTCGCCATGTCTGAATAGCTGTGAGAAAAGGAATGGTACCCATTAAGTCTCAAGGGGGAAAACCTAAACTCAATAAAAACATTATAACATCTTCCCAAACTACACTATTCACATATTTTAGCTATGTTCATTAGAAGGAAAAAAAAATGAAGAAAATGTACATTTCTTACTCAAGCAATAAGAGAAATGTGAATTAATTAGAATTTTTTTTTTTTTTTTTTTTTACANTCCTCTCCTCTCTCCCCTTCTTCTCTAACTCTTTCTCTAGCATGACCACCATTATATTGTTCTCTATGTGTATCATTCTCTCCTTCTGTCTCTGCAGACAGCCTTCCAATCCCTCCTCACCCCCACCTGCCAGAAGGGTATTTTAGTAGAAGGTTAGAAGGTCACTGAACATTCAGGTGACCTCATGTCCATGAGGGGGCTTTGTAAAATGGAAAGCATAATAGGAAGCATGAGCTCATGGTTTATAAGGGCTTCTCCGCCTCCTTGGAGAGAAGAACCAACTCTTCATTGCCTAGGCAGTGTTTCTCCTTGTGCTTCCCAGGTGGTGCCATTGGTAAAGAATCCTTCTGCCAATGCAGTAGATGCAGGTTCGAGACCTGGGTCAGGAAGATCCTCTGGAGTAGGAAATGGTAACCCACTGCAGTGTTCTTGCCTGGAGAATCCCGTGAACAGAGAGGAGCCTCGCAGGCCACAATTGTGGGGTTACAAAGGGTCGAACGTGGCTGGGCTCACATGCACAGACACACACAGTTTCTCCTTGGCTCTTACCCATGACTTCTAACTGACACCACCCCAGCCCAAAACCTCAATTTCAGGAGGCTGCTGGTCTCCCTTTTCACATGCCCACCACCCTCTGCCCCGCCCCCATCCCTGGCATTCTCACATGCACAGAACTTCCTTCAAGGACTACAATGTGTTAGGCAGGAAACAGGCCTCTACTAAATGATGCAGGAGTTCTCCATAACACCATGCCGAGGTAGTGTTTACATCTCTGTTGAATGCTGGTTGTGATAAACAGCTCACTGCCTTTAGGCAGTAGGCTTAGTGGTCAAGAATATGTGTGTTGGGGGTCACACAGTGACACCATCTACTGGTTGTGTCACATCAGGCACACTTACTTAACTTCTCTGAGTCTCCATTTCCCTCTTCATTAAAAGGATGACCAAAAAAACAAAACCTTTGTCAGAATGTTGTGAAAAGTCAGGGAGGTAACACAAGGAAAGTGATTATCACAGGGCCTGATGCTTTGTGCATGCTCAGTAAGTGTTAGCTATTTTATTAATAACTCACAAGGCATCCTTTTCACAGTTCTGAACTGAAATTGGCCTCCCAGCAAATTGAAGAGGGCCTAGTTGTGCAGTCTAGAGCTACACAAAAGACTCTTAATCCCTCTTGCATGGGATAACCCTTTCCATGTTTGAGGACAGCTTTCATGTACCTTCTAAATCTTTTCTCCAATTTAAACATCCCTAGTTTCATCACCCAGTCCTCATACTTTTCATGCTTTCCAGGCCCCTTGCCATCTAGGTCACTGTCCTTTGTACACACTCATCAATGCTTTCCCAAAAATACACCATATGGAAGGGAAGGTGCGACTACGAATTTGCCCTGACCTGCCCAGGTTGCAAATGGGACTATAATGCCCTTGACCTGGATGTCATAAACAGTCAAAGCTTCATTAGTGTCTCTTTGTTGATTGATTGACTTGGCAACCTGTGACCAACAAAAAGCTCCCGATTTTCACATGAACTTCTTAAGTTCACCCTCATCATACTTGCCAAATTAATTTTTGAACTAATGCAGGGTGGATGTTGTGTCTGTTCAGTTGCATAGTATTTATTTGACCCCTCCCTACCTTATGTTGAAGATCTATTTTTATTTTTATTTTTTTTT
>SJYV01038682.1:0-10450 GCA_006410875.1 Neotragus pygmaeus | reverse complement strand
CCAGGGAAGTCGATATTAATGATACCTAACATTTATTGAGCATTGACAGTGTGTCAAATATAGTTCAAACCCCTTAAATGGATTACCTTATTTAATCCTTCCAAGCCCCTATCAGGTAGAAACTATTTTTATCCTCATATAATAAATGAATTAACTGAGTTTCAATAAGTGGAAGTAAATTTCTGCGGTCAAACAGATCATAAGAGGCCGAAACTGGACTTGATGTAAGCCCAGGTTTGTCTAATACTGCTGTATCATATACCCCCAGGAATGAGATGGAGAATAGGGGAAAAGGATCACCATGATCCAGGTGCTGGGCACTTCCTACAAGGTGAGGAAAGAAGGGTTGGGCTGGAAGGCAAATGATAAAACTAATGTGGTGAGCTGAATTAGGGCTCTGGGCTCCTTGCTAATGTTTCTTTCTCCATGCAAAGCATGCCCAAATCTTTATGCAAACACTGAGCTATGGGGCACCAATAGCCATCAGAGAGAATTACATTCCCAGGGCCCCAAAGAGAACATTATCTGTTTCACCTTAACCACCCCAACCTTCCTCCTCCCTATTTGCCACTCAACCCTATATCAGCCTTCTAGTTTGAGCTTTTGAGGTCTTGCCTTCCCCTTCCTTGTGACTAGTAGATTCTAATTTTCTACTAGAGCAAATTTATTAGAGAAGTGGCAACCTGGAATGAGAAATAAAGATGGTTGGTAACCTCTGTAATGAGAACATCAAGCCTTATCTTTTCCCAGAGTGACAGTGCTCTCCAGGCAAATCCTTGGATCATTCTGTGAGCAATGAATATTCATTGGTCAATCACTGTGCGTGGCCAAAGGACATTTATCATGTTTTTCACTGCGTAGACTAGGTGTACAATTTGTGTTTCTTCTCTGCACTGGCCTCTAAAGCACCTCTTGTTCAGTCCTCTCCTCATTGAATCCTCTCAAGCCCCTATCAGTTAGAAACTATACTTTTGTCTTCCTATACCTCCCCCTTATCTAAAAGTCACATGACAACCTAAAGGGATAAAATGCCATTTATTGGCACCTATCAAATGCCAGGCACTGTGTGGTCTCTCTCATTGAATCCTCACAACGCTTCAAGGTAGCCCTATTTTACAGATGAGAAAATGGGAGCTCTGAGAAGTCAAGCAGTTTGCCCAAGGTTACACAGGTAGACAAGTGAGGGACCAAGATTCAAACCCAGACCTTCTAGTGCNAGAATCCCATGGACGGAGGAGCCTGGTGGGCTACAGTCCACAGGGTTGCAAAGAGTCAGACACAACTGAGTGACTTCTCTTCACTTCATAGATGATATACAATATAGTCTGTGAGACAGTGATTCACAATTTTAAAAGTATATACTCCATTTATGGGACCTTTCCCAATGGCTCAATGGATAAAGAAGCCCCTTCAATGCATTAGATGCAGGAGATGCAAGTTACATCCTTGGGTCAGGATGATCCCCAGAAGGAGGAAAGGGCAACACACTCCAGTATTCTTGCCTGGAGAATCCCATAGACAGAGGATCCTGGTGGCCTATGGTTCATAGGGTCACAGAGTCTGAGGCGACTGAGTATGCACTCTGTTTATAGTTATTATAAAATATTGGCCATTTCCCCTGTGCTGTACAATATTTCCTTGTAGCTTAAATATAAAAATTTGTACCTCCTAATCCCCTGTTCTTATACAGCCAGTCCCTCTTCCCTCTTCCCACTAGTTTGTTCTCCATATCTATGAGTCTTTCTTTTTTTNGAAAAAAAAAAGTAGAAGAGTCCTTAGGTAGCATGCCAACAGAAGGGGATCTTCTATCTTTCAGAAGAGAGCCTATTTGGATATTATGGTAACATAGTTATGAAATAACTATGCTCATCTTAGATAATTTCTAGAAGTTGGAAATTTGAAAGCACATCTTGGATGTTCTCCTAGAGAGGGTCCTTGCTTCTTTTCCTGTGTTGCCCATTTCTTACCTGGAAGCAGAAGACTGAGAACAACATAGAAGGAGAGTCTCTCCCTGTGGAACCAGCTTCTGTCCATCTTCTTTGTCTAAATTCTCTTATGAGCCGGTACCAGGACCCAAGAATTCCCAGACTAAAAGAGCACAGGCCACACCTAGAGTCTAAGTTTGAATACTGTTAGGATTAGCTGACCACTGACATTTGTAACCTCCCTGGAAACAGAGTTCAGGTTGTCTTGCCATTGCCCTTGCTTGAGGTTTAAGGCTTCTCTCTCAGATGTTTCACTATAACATGTGTGGCTGTAGATTATCTGATATTTACTATCTTCAGATCTTGGTGTGATCTCTCTCAGTCTGTAGATTCATCTCTTTAATTCTGAAAAGTTCTCAGTTATTAAAAAAACATTGTATTTTTTCTGTTCTCTTGTATTAGACATATGTTGGATAATTCATTCTATCTCAATATGCCTGTTAACCTCTTTTATTAGTTTCCTATAGTTTTTGTGACAAATCACAAATTTACTGGCTTAAAAAAACCTCTATTTGTTATTTTACAGTTCTGTAAACCAGAAGTCTGAAATTTGTCTCACTGGGCTAAAATCAATGTTTTGGTGTGACAGCATTCCTTCTGGAAGCTACAGGAGCAAATCCATTTTCTTGTCTTTTCCATGTTTTAGAGGCTCCCTGCTTTCTTGGTTCAGGGTCCTTTTTCTCTGTCTTTAGAACCAGCAACACTGAGTCGCTGCTCTCATTCTAATGTTTTTCCACTTATATGAAACTTTGTGAATACATTGTGCCTACCTGGATAATCCAAGCTAATCTTCTCATGTCATGGTCAGTTGATTAGCAACCATAATTCCATCTGCAACCTTAATTCCTCCTTTTGCATGTGACCTAAACATATTGGTAAATTTTAGAGATTGAGATATGGACACTTCTTGTTGTTGTTCAGTTGCTCAGTCATGTCCGACTCTTTGCAACCCCATGGACTGAAGCACTCCAGGCTTCCCTGTCCTTCACTATTTCCTGGAGTTTGCTCAGATTCATGTCCATTGAATCGATAATGCCATCCATCCATCTCATCGTCTGTCACCCTCTTCTCCTCCTGCCCCCAATCTTTCCCAGCATCAGAGTCTTTTCCAATGAGTCAGCTGTTTGCATCACATGGCCAAAGTATTGGAACTTCAGCTTCATCATCAATCCTTCCAATGAGTATTCAGGATTGATTTTCTTTAGAATTGACTGGTTTGATCTCCAAGGGACTCTTAAGAGTGTTCTCCAGCACCACAATTTGAAAGCATCGATTCTTCAGTGCTCAGCCTTCTTTATGGTCCAACTCTCACATCCGTATATGAGTACTGGAAAAACCATAGTTTTGACTAGATGGACCTTTGTTGGCAAAGTGATGTCTCTGCTTCTTAATACATTGTCTAAGTTTGTCATATCGTTCCTTCCAAGGAGCAAGCATCTTTTAATTTCATGGCTGCGGCCACCATTTGTAATGATTTTGGAGCCCAATAAAATGAAATCTGTCACTGTTTCCACTTTTTCCCCGTGTATTTGACATGAAATGATGGGACCAGATGTCATGATCTTAATTTTTTGAATGTTGAGTTTTAAGCCAGCTTTTTCACTCTCCTCTTGCACCTTCATCAAGGGGCTCTTTAGTTCCTTTTGCTTTCTGCCATAAGGGTGGTATCATCTGCATATCTGAGGCTACTGATATTTCTCCCACCGATCTTGATTCCAGCCTGTGATTCATCTAGCCTGACATTTCACATGATATACTCTGCATATAAGTTAAATAAACAGGGTGACAATATACAGCCTTGATGTACTCCTTTCCCAATATTGAAACAGTCGGTTGTTCCATGTCCGGTTCTAACTGTTGCTTCTTGATCTGCATACAGTTTTCTCAGGAGGCAGGTAAGGTGGTCTGATATTCTAGGGGACCTCTATTCTGCCTACTATATGTCTCTTTCATATTTTTCACCTGTTCATCTGTGTCCCTGCAGGGGGTGCTCCGCAGAAAGAGAGAGGCAGTGGAACTTCCCTCAGCAAAGCCGAGGGGTCCCAAGGAGAGGTGAGCCTGCTGTCCGCCAACCCAGCCACCCCCCCCACCCAATCAGAGGCGACAGGGGTTCTGTCTAAGCAGTTACGCTTTATTGCCGCAAGCTCCCAGCTTATATAGGCAAGCAGGGAGGGACTTTCCACAGTTCTACCAATCAAGTTAAAGATCAAATCGTTATGTGCCTTTGTTATAACAGGAGTCTATGGTGATCATGCGCTGTCCACGTGCACGGAAATTAGGGCCAATCAAAAACTTCGACAAACAGACTACGCCCCCCACTCCTTCCTGTAGGCGCCATCTTAGCTTCCTACCTCAAAGCTACCCCATTCTTTTGTAAGGTTTCCCATTTAGGGCCCCACATGTCCCTAGTGATTTCCCCAGTGTTAGCTTCTAGGTAACAAATTCTCTTCTCAGCTGTGTATATACTGTATACCCTCTGACTAAATAGCCCTAAACCAAACACTCATAGTCATGGAATCAAAATTTAAAACTGTTCTGATTTCTCTGAGATGCCAACTTTGACATTGACTTTAAGCTTTCTTCATATGCAAGTGACCTCACAGCTTCCTAGCTAAATCAGCTATAGTAAGTCCCCTCCATACACACCTCAAGTTGTGAACTTTCAAAGATATGAGCATGCCACTGGATGCCAGCTCTTGTACTGTACTACTGTACTTTCCAAGATACTGTACTGTATGATTTTAAATGTCTTTGTGTCTGTACTTTAATGTATTGTTTGTGTATTATAGGCTTATTAAAGTATAGTACTATATAGCCAATTGTGTTAGTTGGGTACCTCAGTTAACTCTGTTGGACTTAACAAATTGAGCACTCTCGGAAAGGAATTCATTTGCATGTAGGGGTCTTAGTGTATAAACACTGCAAGTTTATGCAGTGACAAAGAATATAAGTTTCTAGTAACCAGTCACAATAGAAAACAGTGTACTTACTCGTTCATGCTTTATAAACTGAGTCATAACCACTGAGGGTCAAGCTTCCTAACCACTTCTGGTTGGAAGTCTCTCTATTCTCAGTTTGTTTATTGCTCAATGATATATTCACATCATATAAAGTTCTCTGAATTTTCTTATGACAGAATATATTTATTTTACAATTTCAGATCATTTTATTACACCTAGTTTTTAGTATACTAACAGTTTTGTTAGCTTTGTCTCTTCGTGGTTTGTTTCCTTATGTGATTTTTATTTATTTATTTGTTTGTTTAGTTCCATTGGGCCTTAGTTATGCCATGCAGGATCTTTTGTTGCAGCATGAAGGTTCAGTAGTTGTGATGTGAAGGCTTAGTTGCTCCATGGCATGTGGGATCTTAGTTCCTTCACCAAGGATTGAACCCATGTCCCGTGCACTGCAAGGTGAATTCTTAGCCACTAGACCACTAGAAAAGTCTCTGAAGTGAAATATTTGTAAATGATATCTTTCTCCTTGCCTGTTCTCTTCAAAATTTGGAAACTTTTATTGAATATTCTTAATTTCATGACATATTACTATTATATTTTCATGACAATATGGTTACAGGCATTGATTTAGTAAGAATCATCCCCTCTTTACTAACACATTGAAAATGTTGATTAAATAACCAGTGCCCTGCCTGCAATGTTATATTTGAGAATGATACTTATTCAATCAAAGATGGTCAGACACTTCTAAGGAACAAAAGTTGACTTTATGGAGCCAATGCTTACAAACCCTTCCAGGAATACTGGCTGTTACCTAACTTACAGGGTTACCAGCTTTTAGGTAGGTAAGGCCACCTTCTACCAGACCCAAGAATCTTAACATAGCCTGGGGTCTTCAAGAACAGAGAAATTCACCCGATGGGTACTATAGCTGCTTAGCCTCAAGAGGCTTTTAAAAGTCACATTTGAGGTTTTTGGGAAAACCTACAGCAAATTTAAGAATGCCTAAAGGGCAAATTTCACTTTCATGCTTTGGAGAAGGAAATGGCAACCCACTCCAGTACTCTTGCCTGGAGAGTCCCAGGGACGGGGGAGCCTGGTGGGCTGCCATCTATGGGGTCGCACAGAGTAGAACATGACTGAAGTGACTTAGCAAAGGGCAAATTACAGCTCCTTTTTTTTGCCACTGTAAACGGTGAAACCATATGTATGAGACCAGCCTTATCTTGTGATCAAGAATAATCTTTGAGATTATTTTTGATTAAAAGGGAGGAGATTATAGAAAAAAAAATTGTACTTCAATGAAAAGCTAATGTTTTGAGTAATTGTTTCTAGTTTTCTGATTCTAGCCCTGTCCATTGCCTTTGAATTATAGCTCATATTAACTTGCAGGTAACTGAGTAATTGTTCTTTACAGCACTGGATTTTACTTTCACCACCAGATCCATCCACAGCTGAGCATCATTTCCACTTTGGCCCAGTCACTTCATTCTTTCTGGAGCTATTTATATATATTGCCTTCCACTCTTCCCCAGTACCACATTGGACACCTTCCGACCTGGCAGGTTCATCTTCCAGTGTCATATCTTTTTCCCTTATCATACTGTTCATGGGTTCTTGCTGTGAAAATACTGGAGTGGTTGCTATTCCTTCCTCCGGTGGACCACATTTTGTCAGAACTCTCCATTATGACCCGTCTGTCTTGCTCAAAATCCTTCAAGCTAGGCTTCAGCAGTATGTGAACCAAGAACTTCCAGATGTATAAGCTGGATTTAGAAAGGCAGAGGAACCAGAGATCAAATTGCCAACTTTAATTTGATCATAGAGAAAGCAGGGGAATTCCAGAAAAACATCTGCTTCATTGACCATGCTAAAGCCTTTGTGTGGATCACAACAAACGAAAATTCTTTAAAAAATGGTGATACCAGAAAAAATGGTAATACCACCTAACCTGTCTCCTGAGAAAACTGTATGCAGATCAAGAAGCAACAGTTAGAACCAGACATGGAACAATGGACTGGTTTAAAATCAAGGAAGGAGTACAACAAGGCTATATATTGTCATCCTGCTTATTTAACTTATATGCAGAGTACATCATGTGAAATGTTGGGCTGGATGGATCACAAGCTGGAATCAAGATTGCTGGGAGAAATATCAACAACCTCAGATATCCAGATGATATCACCCTATTCGCAGAAAGTGAAGAGGAACTAAAGAGCTTCTTGATGAGGGTGAAAAAGGAGACTTAAAAAGCTGATTTAAAATTCAGCATTCAAAAAATGAAGATCATAGTATCCGGTCCCATCACTTCATGGCAAATATATGGGAAAAAAGTGGAAACAGTTACAGATTTTATTTTCTTGGTCTCCAAAATCACTGTGAATGGTGACTACAGCTATGAAATTAAAAGATGCTTGCTCCTTGGAAGAAAAACTATGACCAACCTAGACAGCATAGTAAGAAGCAGAGACATCACTCTGCCCACAAAGGTCTGTCTAGTTAAAGCTGTGGTTTTTCCAGTAGCCATGTAAAGGTATGAGAGTTGGACCATAAAGAAGACTGAGCACTGAACAATTGATGCTTTCAAATTGTGGTGCTGAGAAGACTTGAGAATTCTTTGGACAGCAAGGAGATCAAACCAGTCAATCCTAAAGGAAATCAACCCTGAATATTCATTGGAAGGACTGATGCTGAAGCTGAAGTTTCAATACTTGGGCCGTGTGATACATAGAGCTGACTTATTGGAAAAGACCCTGATGCTGGGAAAGATTGAGGGCAGGAGAAGAGGGTGACAGAGAATGAGATGGTTAGATGGCATCAACTACTCAATGGACATGAATCTGAGCAAACTCCAGGAAATAGTGAAGGACAGGGAAACCTAGCATGCTGCAGGCCATGGGGTCGCAAAGAGTTAGACAACTTAGTGACTGAACAAGAACTGAAGAATATTGTCAAAGACAAGATCAAATAATTAAGAAGACTGATTTTATTCAGACTCTTGTAATAGGGAGATCACCTAGATCCATGGATCAGAATACCTTGGCCAGGTGGTTTAACTTAGACTTTTTTATAGAGAGAAGTAGACACATTATAGGTGAAAATTTACAGTTGAGATTGTTTTGTAATCGGGAAAATCTCAGTCAGTTGAACAGGAAATGTTTATCTCTGTGTCTAGCTAGTTTCAGGGGATAAACAGTGCTAATCTCAGTTAATCATTTATGTGACAAAGAGCTAGTAGTTGAGGCTCTGTTCCTGGCCTTGTTAGGGTCTGGGTTCACAGGTAAACAACGGAGTTATGAGAAAGAGTGGGCAGGGGGAATGGTGGTTCTTTATAGTTAGCCATTTCCTGAACACAAAGGGTGGGGAGATTTCAGAAAGCAAAAGATTGGTAGGTTGGCTTCTTAACCGTTGTTGTTTTCTCAGAACACAGGCTCAGGTGAAGTTCAACATTGTCAAAATGTAAACTGTATCTCATCCTATACAGTTCCAGTGGAATTCCCTCTCTCTCTCTTGAGGAAAAATTGCCTTTATTTGCAATTCAGTATCTTTTCTCCATACAGATTTGTGCTTCTTGACTTTTGAATCAGTTATAACATCTGCCTGGTTCTTTCATATCATATGAGTCCTATCAATTCTTTTTTTTAATTTTATTTTTATTGAGGTAACATTGATTTATAATATGTTTCATGTGTACAACATTATATTTCTATTTCTGTATACTCTACCACCAAAAGTTTAATTTCCATCTGTCACCATAGCGTTGATCCCTTTACCCATTTTGCCCTCCCTTCCCCTCAATCCCTTCCCTTCTGGTAACCACTACTCTGTTCTCTATATCTACATGTTTGTTTTTATTTAATTTGGTTCCTTCATGTATTTTGATTTTCTGTTTATTTTTAATATTCCAAATATGAGTGAAAGCATCCAGTATTTTTTCTTTCTCTATCTGACTTATTTCACTTAGCATAATACCCTCAAGTTTTCTTCATATTGTCACAATGGCAAGATTTCATCTTTTTATGGCTGAGTAATATTCCTATTATATATATATACATATTATATATGTATATACCACATTTCCTTATCCATTCATCTATTGATGGACACTTAGGTTGCTTTCATACCTTGGCTTTTGTAAATATGCCATAATAAACATAAAGGAGCATGTATCTTTTCAAATTGGGGTTTTTGTAGTCCTTGGATAAATACCCAGAAGAGGGGTAATTGGATCATAGTGTAGTTCTAGTCTTAATTTTTTGAGAAATCCTCCATGCTGTATTCCATAGTGGCTGCACCAATTTACATTCCCACTAACAGGGTGTAAGTTTTCCCTCTCCTCCACATCCTCACCAACACTTATTTCTTGTCTGTTGGATAATAGCCAATCCTTCATGCATGAGGTGATATCTCATGGTGTTTTTAATTTGCATTTCCCTAATATTAGTGATGCTGAACATCTTTTCATGTGCCTGTTGACTATGTTTTCTTTGAAAAAATGTCTATTCAGCTCCTCTGCTCATTTTTAAATTGAGCTGTTTTAGTTTTTTGTGTTGAGTTGTCTGAGTCCTTATTGAATATACCATTTGCAAATATCTTCTCTCATTCTGAAAGTTGTTTTCATTTTACTGATGGTTTCCTTTGCTGTGCAAAAGCTTTCTAATTTGATGCAATTCCATTTGTTTATTTTTTGCTTTTGTTTCCCTTGCCTGAGGGGACACATCTAGAAAGATATTGCTAACACTAATGTCAAACAGCTTACTGCCTAGGTTTTCTTTTAGAGAGTTTTATGGTTTCAGGTCTTTCACACAAGATTTTAATCTATTGTGAGGTAGTTTTTGTGTATAGTGTGAAATAGTGGTCTGGTTTCACTTTTTTTTTTTTAGCATGTGACTGTCTAATTTTCTCAGCATCAGTTATTGAAGAGACTATCCTTCCTCCATTGTATATTGTTTTCTCCTTTGTTGCAAATTGTTCACATATGCATGAGTTTATTTCTGGGCTCTCTATTCTATTCTATTGATCTATGTATTCCACACCCCCACCCCAATACCATGCTGTTTTGCCAATACCATGTTGCCAATGCCATTACTATAGTTTATAATATAGTCTGGAATCAGAGAGTGTGATACCTCCAGCATTGTTCTTTTTTTCTTGGGATTACTTTGGCTATTCGGGGCCTTTTGTGGTTCCATTTAATTTTAGAAAAACATTTTGTTTATTTCTGTGAAAAATGTCCTTGGTGTTTTGATAAAGATTGCACTGAGTCTGTAGATTGGTTTAGGTAATATGAACATTTTGACAGTTTTTCCAGTCCATGAGCTTGGAATATCTTTCTGTTTCTTTGTATCCTCCTTAATTTCTTTCAACACAATGTCTTATAGTTCAGGGTATAGGTCTTTTACCTCTTGGGTTAAAGTTATTCCTAGGTATTTTATTCTTTTTGTTGCAATTGTAAATGAGATTGTTTCCTTAATTTCTCTTTCTACTAGTTGATTGTTAGTGTATAGA
>SJYV01038679.1:0-13581 GCA_006410875.1 Neotragus pygmaeus | reverse complement strand
ACTGTAGCCTACCAGGTTCCTCCATCCATGGGATTTTCCAGGCAAGAATACTGGAGTGGATTGCCATTTAACAGTTCTAAATATAATGCAAATACTATATAAACAGCTTGTGGCAATTCACATTGTGCTGTTTGGAACTTTATAGATTTTGCAACATGGATGGAACAAAGGAAACAAAGGACCAGCTGTATAGTGCATTTCCAATATGCCACAAAGCACCCTTGCTCCCTTACATTCAAATCTGATTCCTTTTATTTGTTAAGTTTTTATTTATTTTTGGCTCCCCTGGGTCTTCATTGCTGTGCACGGGCTTTTCTCCAGTTCAGTGTGTGGGGTTCTTATTGCAGTGGCTTCTCTTTGCAGTGCATGGGCCCTAGAGCACTCAGAGACTTCGGTAGCTGCGGCATGTAAGCCCAGTAGTTGAGGCGTGTGGGGAACAGAGTGCAGGCTAAGTAGTTGTGGCACATGGGCTCAGTTCCCTCTTGGCTTCCCAGAGCAGGAATTGAACCTGTGTCCCCTGCATTGGTAAGGGTATTCTTAACCACTGGACCACTGGGGAAGTCCCTGATTCCTTTTAGAAGCTTGTAAGTAGAGGAAAAATCATGTACAAACATAAACAACAAAAGGAAAAAAATTGAAAAATGCATAGTCTCAACATACAACAAAGACAAAGAAAAACTGAAGAGAGACAGAACAAGGTGGCAGAGCAGAAGGTGGACATGGAGTACTTCTCCCTCCATGGATACATCAGGAATGTATCTTCAGACACACAAGTGTGTGCACAACACCAGCTGAGAGTGGACAGGAGTACCAGACCAGTGGAAAAGAATATATAGAACCATGCAAAACTTGGTAGGGTGAAGTGGGGGAGAAACAGGAGTGGTACTAGGACTGGATCTGCCCTCAGTGGGTGGGGGAACTGAAGCAGGGGTCTGATCCCCGCATCAGGGCAATTGTCTGAGTCAGAGGAGAAATATTTAAGGCTGAGAGTGAAACAGCTGATCTGTGGCAGCCTNACAGGAGTGGTACTAGGACTGGATCTGCCCTCAGTGGGTGGGGGAACTGAAGCAGGGGTCTGATCCCCGCATCAGGGCAATTGTCTGAGTCAGAGGAGAAATATTTAAGGCTGAGAGTGAAACAGCTGATCTGTGGCAGCCTAAATACAATGAGAACCAGAAGTTCTTGCCGCAGCCATATGTATCCTGGACAGGGAAGCAGGTGCCCTAGAAAGTGGGGTCCCTTCCATCGTTTCTAACCTGCTGTGACCTTGTGCACTATGGCCTGCCAGGCTTCTCTGTCGGGGGGCATTCCCTAGGCAAGAACACTAAAGTGTATTGGCCATTACTGGTTTCCATACCCTTCTTTAGAAGCACTATATTTCCTGCTGCCCTAGTCGCTGACTCCTCTGAGTACCTGGTGCTGCCAGAAACGCTGTGACCCAAGCAGCTGTACCACTTCCACACCTGGCCCTCACAGGGGCAGACCCAAGTCCTCCAGGGCAGCCTCAGGAGCAAACCCCCATGGACAAACCACATGCAGACGTGGAAATAAAATCACAAATGAAACCCAGGGGCAATGTGGCTAAGGAAGAAAACCTAAAACCTTCCCACCAGCTGTACAAGCTGCAGATTAAATCCACATGATCAACTAGGCAGACTTTATGTCTATGGTATATGTAAAAGGACATTGAGAGCTCCCACAAAAGAAACACACTAGTTCTGATAGCTGTGGAAAATGGAGGCAAGAACACACAGAAGTAAGACCAGATTAGAATCTGAGCTGCCCCAACAGCAGGTCCAGAGACCAGCACAGTGTTGGAAGTACCCTAGGTGGGTGAGGTGGACTGTGACTCCCAGGGAAAGGACCCTGACAGAAGTGATTCAAGAAAAACATTTATTATTCTTATGTTTTGACTTCTGTAGTTTCTATTGGATTTTTCTTTTTTATTTCCCCGCCTCTGTTGTAGTTGTTGATTTTAATGGCACTATGAAATCTAATTAAGCTTTTGTTTGTTTTTTTCCCAATCACACTTTTTATTGTTATAAACCTCTGCCTCTTATGTTGGGCTTTTGCAGTTCTATGGAGTTTTCCTTTTTTCTTCCTAATTTTTTTTTCTTTTCTAATTTTAATTTTTAACTTTTAAAANTTGCCCTGCTTCATTCTGTACTCCAAGGTCAAATTTGCCAGTTACTCCAGGTATCTCTTGACTTCCTACTTTTGCATTCCAGTCCCCTATGATGAAAAGGACATCTTTTTTGAGTGTTAGTTCTAGAAGGTCTTGTAGGTCTCCATAGAACTGTTCAACTTTAGCTTCTTCAACATTACTGGTTGGGGCATAGATTGGATTACTGTGATATTGAATGGTGTGCCTTGGAAATGAAAGGAGATCATTCTGTCATTTTTGAGATTGCATCCAAGTACTACATTTGTTGACTATGATGGCTACTCCATTTCTTCTAAGGGATTCTTGTCCACAGTAGTTGATATAATGGTCATCTGAGTTAAATTCACCCATTCCAATGAATGACATTCAGTTCAGTTTAGTCGCTCAGTCGTGTCCGACTCTGTGACCCCATGAACCACAACAGGCCAGGCCTCCCTGTCCATCACCAACTCCTGGAGTCCACCCTAACCATGTCCATTGTATTGGTGATGCCATCCAACTATCTCATCCTCTGTCATCCCCTTCTCCTCCTGCCCACAATCTTTCCCAGCATCAGGGTCTTTTCCAATGAGTCAGTTCTTTGCATCAGGTGGCCAAAAGTATTGGAGTTTCAGCTTCAACATCAGTCCCTCCAGTGAACACCCAGGAGTGATCTCCTTTAGGATGGACTGGTTGGATCTCCTTGCAGTCCAAGGGACTCTCAAGAGATATAATGGTCATCTGAGTTAAATTCACCCATTCCAATGAATGACATTAATGAATGCTAATTTTAAAATTTAGTCATAACTTGAAAATGCAGATCCTGGATGGTAAGCTTAAAAACTATTTCTGAACTGTTAACTTTCCCTTTCAACAAAATTAAATGTCTCACATCATTCTGCATGACCTGCCCCCTCCCAACCCCACCTCATTTTACTTTTTTCTTTTTTGGCTGCGTCACTTACAGGATGTTAGTTTCCTGACTAGGGAGCAAACCCACACTTCTGATGTGGAAACGCAGGGTCTTAACCACTGGACAACTAGGGAAGTTCCCTTTCAATGCTCTGTGAATTTTCTAACCATATAAAACATCAAAGGGATTTATTTAGGTGATAGAATTATGGGTCACTGTAGCTTTAACTTTTCTGTATTATTAAAAAAATGACACTTTCTGTTTTCTAATGTGACAGTGGTACATTCAATACTAAATCAAACCTTCCAGCGTTTACCCTAGATATTTGATAATATGTTCAGTCAGGGCACAAAAATGAAGCTAATCTCAAACGCAGACAATGTGAAACAAGGAGGAAAATGTGAGAAAGACAGAAATCCATTTCTCCTCCTTGTCCTCATAGGAACCCAGTAACACTTCAATGCGACAGAACCAACCATACTGTATGAAGTCAAGCCCCAACTACAGATAGCATCAAACAACATCAACTTTTCACAATGGTGGCTCCTTATCAGAACAGTCTGAAAAAGATCTCTCCAATTATTCTGAAAATTTGACTGAGAAAAATATGATTTGGAGAAATTAAACAACAATCTTAGATTTCATCTACTGGAAAAATATCTGGAACTAAGATCTATGTTCATTTTAGAACATAATTTTTAACACAATCTCTCCCCAGTCCACACCCTTATCTGTTAATTTTGAAGTTTTTGTTTGGCTTTGTTTCTAATAGTTGATATCTTTTTTTTAATATTAAAATTTTATGCCTATTTGGTTTGGCACACTCATAACTTTATAGAAGTCAATGACTACTTAGTAAAAGGAAAAAAGAGAAATTACTCGCTAAGTTTGTTGCCAAGTTCTTGAAGAGCTTGCTCCTGTTTGTGATATATTTTTTTCAACCGCTGATTTTCATCCTGAAGGTTAAGGAACTCCTTCAAAATAATAAAAGAGAGAAAATGCAATTTAAAAGAAACAAACTCCACATTATATGCTGCTGCTGCTAAGTTGCTTCAGTTGTGTCTGACTCTGTGCAACCCCATAGACCTACCATTAAAGGATAGGAGTATATCCTTCAGCTTTTTATAAAAAATAGCTGGTCTATTTACTATCAACTATTTTCTATTATTTAATCCCCTTAATGATATTTTTAAAGAAGACCAGTATACTTTGTTTCCTCCGTATACATGTAAATTATGACTTGTCTTTTCAAGTAACTTTCATCACTACAGGATTTTGAGTTTACCACCGTTACTTACTTTTTTAAGACTAATGATCTGTTGGGTCTCATTTCTGAGATGAGATACGGTATCTTTCTCCTTCTGAAGATCTTCCCGCAAAGTCTGTCTCCATTCCTTCTCAATCTTCAGATCGGTTTCCAGTTGTGCCCTTGAATGACAAATACAGAGACAGCTTAGTGCTCTTTCTCACATGACAGTTGTATGTATTCTTTTTAAGAGTATCTCATTGGTTGATTACTTTCACCTTTGTAATTAAATTCTTCAGATTTTCTCTCACAAATACCTTTTAGAAAACAAGTTCAGTAGCACAAGGTTTTCAGATCTCAGTTAATTTGTCAATCACAAAAACCTCTTGTGATCTGTCATTTACTAATTCTACATACGAAAATGCTGGACAAGCATAAAAAATGCCTGGAAAGGCACACCATACTATTAAGGCTTGGTTCTGTCTTAGAAATGGAACCATGTTCTGTGCCAAGAGGAAAATTTTACAACAAACTAATGAAAGGTATTGCTCTGATTTAAGAATTAGAGCAACCATTAAGTCAATTTAACATCAGTAACAGAGAAATCAATCCTGGTGTCAAGTGCTACTTGACAAGATTACTGTTAGAAGCTGATCCATTACAGAACAGATCTAAGACCAAGGAGACACTGGAGGAAAATCCACACTGTCTGAAAAATGCCAGTTCATATCTGAAAGCACTATTTCATCAAACAACAGGTGCTAGCTGGAAAAACAAAAGTAGTCAAATTCTCACATTTTAGGAAAGCCTCCCAAAATAGTTCAATAATTATTTCTCATAAGCAGATGTTATCAGGTAAAGTATACACTAATAATGCTATAGCTTCTAGTACTGTACATTTTAATTATAATGTTATATCATAATATTGAGAATATCACAGTATTACATTATTTTAATTTTTTGTGTTAAAATTACTTTTCTTTCCTCATATGGTTAGCATTTCCATCTATAGCCAAATTATTTTCAGGGAAGCAAATTTGAGATTTTATAATTCAAGTTGAAGAGACAAGATACTTCAAAATGGAATTTACAAATTGTTGATAAATACTATTTCACCACAGATTTAAAAGGAATATGGAGGGACAGGTATATATTGCTAACACTGAGTAAGCAAAGTACAGAGTGCATTGAGTGGCCTCACCATCCAGAATCAGAAAAAACTGAGTGAGAAAGAAAATGGAAAATTGTGATTTTAAGTTATTTTACATATACTGTCAAAACACATGTTGATCACCAAAGGCAGAAACCATAAAGGAAAAAAAGGGAAAATAAAACTACATAAAAAATATACAACGTCTAAAAAATAAATAATAAAAAATCTACTGTAAAATGCCTAAATGAATAAAAAACACTATGAACAAAGTTTAAAAAGAAACTATAACTTAGAAAACATTTTCACTGTATGTGAAAGACTAAGAATAAATACATAAAGAGTTCTTACAAATAAATATTAAAAAACTGAACACCACAAAGGAAAAAAAGAGGATACGAACTGACAATTCACAACAGAAACACAAAAGGCTATTGCTAGTAATCAAAGATATGCAAATTTAAACAATAAAGCACATTTTTTTTCAGGCTAAATGACTCCTTGAGGTTAACTGAGATACAATGGTACAGACCTGCAGTAATTGATATGACAAAATGTCCATGATGTATCAATAATAGATATAATAAGCAAGATACTAGAGAGTATGTAGCACGTTTCCTCTTTCTAAAAAGCAAAAATATCTATGCATACCAAAAAATAATGTTCATCAAAATGTTATAAAGAAGAAATGTATCTCCAGGGGATTCCCCAGAGGTCTAGTGGTTAACACTCCACTGCATGGGGTATGGTGAGTTCAATTCCTGGTTGGGGAGTTAAGAAACCAAAAGTTTTTTCCATTTTAAGTGAAAAAAGGGAATGTGCTTTTTTTTTTTTTTTTTAAAGGAATTTGTTTTTCTTGGACAAAGTCCCAACTGCCTTTTTCTATAGAAAAAGTTCCAATTTTTCTCAGCCATCAGGGATTCCTACAATCTCTAAATTGTTAACATGTTTATGCTTTACCAAAATGGCACCAAATGAGAAACAAAATCACTTTCACGGTTTCAGCAGGGACAAATATCTCTCCCCAGCTCTACCAGCTTCCTATTGTGTAGGTCAGTCCTATTGGGAAGGGACAGGTCCCTGGAGCATTATTTGGCCGTCCTTTGGGCAGTGATCAAATAGAGGCAGCACTGAAGAATAAATATCAGACTTGTCTTGCCTATACTTCTGTCAAACTCTAGAAAGGCAATTCAGTAACACAGATTACTAAAGTTCCAAGACTGTCTTTTATTGACTGGTAAAGTGTCCCAGTCTTGATTTTCACATTTTTCCATTTTGGCAGGGCACAAGGAATTAAACAAGAAAACCCTTGGCACCGTTAATAAACTTGATGACTTAAATGTTCCTTTTGATTTCTGTGGCCAAGAAAGTCCTGAAAGTGCTTTTGTGAAACTTTAAGAGAAAATGTTTGTTTGTTAAGTGGTTTCTTTTTGAGGGTGGAGGCAGGTAGAAAAACAGGTGGGTTTTAGTCTCACAATGTACAAATGATGCAAGTTTCCAATGAAGGTAATATTTATTCCCTGGCCTAAAGCCTTATTCTATATATTAGCTTCTCAAAATGTTGTTTTTATGGCAGATTTAAAAGAAACAATTTGGTTCCAGACAAGGTGGAGTAAACACATTTCTACCTATCTGTCCAACTAAGCACAATTAAAAACCCTAGACATTATATATAAACAAATATAAGAATATTTTGAAAGGGGGAAGAGAAGAAAGTAGACCAGCTAGGAACCCCAGGATTCAAGTAATCATAATGGTGATGAGTGCCTTGAGGCTTCTTTTTGCTTCCTTAATCAGACTGGGTGCTGAAAAATCCCACACCCACAAACAGCAATGGGCACAGATGAAAAAAATCCCAAGGAAAGCCTACTCTCTCCTGCCAAAGAGCCAGGAATAAGCAGCCTAGCATGATAGAAACTTTATTTCAACAATAAACGCCCTATTCCAAAGAAATTTTACTTCAACAATAAACGCCCTAGTCCAAAAAACACCAGAGGAAGAAACCATGCTCACCCCAACCACTGTCAGCAAAAGCCAAGTGGGGAGCATAATTTCTACTCTCACCTGGCAATAATGAGGTGTCCCTTCTAATCCACCTGTGGGAGTACCAGGGAAAGCCAAGCGGGGAGCCTGAACTTCACCACCACCCAGCAGTAACGAGCTATCCCTCCCCATCCGCCTCTGTGATGTTAGCGGAAGTCACATGGGGAGCCTGGACTTCTATATGCAGCAGTAACAATGCATTTCTTACCCTCCGCACAAACACTTGGCCTTTGCCCAGATTCTACCTTTGCTTAGTGTCGATGAGGTACCTTTTTCACTCTCCTCCAGGGTGGTGTCAACAGAGAGCAAAAGGACAGCCTGGATTTCCATTCCCACTTCATGGTAACAAGGTACCACTTTCTCGCTCCACAGTGTCAATGAGCGGAAAGCACAGATTTCAATCCCTGCCCACTAGTTAGGCACCCTTCTCCATTCTATCCAGAACAGTCCTGGGCTTCTACCCCTACTTGGTACGAAGGGTCAGTGGTCAGTGTCTACATTCCCCTGCTGGTGTGGTTTCAGTGAAGGACGCTAAAACATAAAATTTAAGGAAGATGCAGTCTCATAACATAGCTCCCAAAATGTGCAGAATGCAACTGAAAAACACTTGTTAGACCAAGACCCAGGAAAAATCTCAACTGGATAAGAAAAAATGATCAACAGATGACAACATGTGAGATAATTCCAGATGCCGGAATTAACTGACAAGAATTTTAAAGCAACCATCATAAAAATGTTCCCATAACCAATTAAAAATATGCTTAAGGAACCCCCCTACCCTGTTGGAAGAAATCTAAATTGGTGACACCAATATGGAGAGTAGTATGGAGATTCCTTAAAAAAAATAAAAACAGGGTTAGAAGAAACCCCACCGGATCCTGCAATTCCACTCATAGGCATATCTCTGGAGAAAAATCATAATTCAAAAAGATACCTGCACTCCAGTGTTCACTGCAGCATTATTTACAATAGCCAAGACATGAAAGAAACCTAAATGTCCATCAACAGATAAATGAACAAAGAAAATGTAGTATATCTATACAATGGAATATTACTCAGCCATAAAAGAGAATGAAATAATGCCATCTGTAGCAATAGCAATGGACCTAGAGATCACACTAAGTGAGGTAAGCCAAAAACAAAACATCATATGGTATCAGTTACATGTGGAATCTTGGGGGGAAAAAAACACATACAAAACAGAAATAGACCCACAGACACTAAGAACAAGCTTATGATTACCGAAGGGGAAAGGTGGGAAGGGGGTGGTAAATTAAACTTTGGGGATTAACATACACACTACTATATATAAAACAGATAACTGACAAGGTCTCACTGTATAGCACAGGGAACTATACTCAATATCTTGTAACAACCTGTAAAGGAAAATAATCTGAAATATATATATATACACGAATAACTGAATCATTTTGCTCTATGCATAAAACACATTTTAAATCAACTGTAGTTTGATAAAATACAAAACAAATAAAAAATTCCCAAAATGTAATTTCCTCCACTTGAAAATTCCCTCTCCTGCCCAGACTGTGACCTAGACTTCTGACTATCATTTAAAATAAAGTTTATATTTTATCTCCTCTGGGAAAAAAGAATATGCTTGAAACAAATTAATGAATAAGAAGTTCTGGAAGGAAAGAAGGAAATTTTGGAAGAAAGTAAGAATCAAATGGAAATCATAGAACTGAACAACACAATAATCTCAATGAATGGGATTCATACATACATACGTACGATGAATCTCAGTGAATGACAGGAAAAAATGAGGAAAGAATGAACTTCCAAACAGAACAACAGGGGCTTCCCTGGCAGCTCAGTGGTAAAGCATTCTTGCCTGCCAATGCAGGAAACAGGGGTTTGATCCCTGATCCGGGAAGATCCCACAAGTAGCTAAGTCTTGTGCGCCACCAACTACTGAACCTGTGCTCCAGAACCCGGGAGCTGCAACTGTGGAGACCACACGCCACAACGACTGAAGCCTGCACACCCTAGAGCCTGTGCTCTGCAACAAGGGCAGCCATGGCAATGAGAAGCCCGGGCATGGCAGCTGGAGAAAAGCGCGCACAGCAACGAAGACACAGCAGAGCCAAAAATAGATAAATAAGTAAAATTTTAAAAAAGTAAGAAACAGAACAACAGAGACTACCCAGTCTGAACAACAGAAAGAAAACAAGACTAAAAAAAAACAAAAAACAAAAACAGAATAGTGTCAGGGTTCTGTAGGACCATTAACAAAAAATCTAACATTTACNCCACAACGACTGAAGCCTGCACACCCTAGAGCCTGTGCTCTGCAACAAGGGCAGCCATGGCAATGAGAAGCCCGGGCATGGCAGCTGGAGAAAAGCGCGCACAGCAACGAAGACACAGCAGAGCCAAAAATAGATAAATAAGTAAAATTTTAAAAAAGTAAGAAACAGAACAACAGAGACTACCCAGTCTGAACAACAGAAAGAAAACAAGACTAAAAAAAAACAAAAAACAAAAACAGAATAGTGTCAGGGTTCTGTAGGACCATTAACAAAAAATCTAACATTTACAATATCAGAGTCCCAGAAAGGAGAGGAGAAAGCAGATGGAACTGAGAAAAAAAAAATCTGAAGAAATAATGGCTGAAGTTTTTCCAAATCTGACAAACACAAGCCTAATAATCGAAGAAGCTGATCAAAGCTGAAATAGCATAAATCCAAAGACAGAATCTTCAGAGTGATTACAAGAACAATGATTCTACTTTTCATCAGAAATTATGAAGACCAAAAGAAAGCGGTACAACACTTTCAAGTCCTGAAAGAAAATAACTGTCAACTCAGAATTATAAAGATATTCTGAAACTACCCTTCAAAATAAAGTTGAAATCAAGACCTCGGAGGAAAGAAAACTAAGGAAGTTTGCTGCCAACAGACCTACCCTAGAGGAATGGCTAAATGAACTTCTTCAGACACAAAGAAGGAAAACTTTGGGCATCATGAAGAATGAAAGAACAATAGAAGGTTTTCTAAATTATATTTAATGGTTGAAGCACAAATTATATCATTGTCTGATGTGGTTCTCAATATTATATAGGGGAAATATTTAAGTAAATTATATTGTAAAAAGGAGAGTGTAAAAAGGTCTAAGTGGAGGTAAGGCTTCCACATTTCCCTCCAAGTAGTAAAATGTTGATATCAGTAGTGAAAAATTGCCAATATATAATACAATGTCCTGAATAACCACTTTTAAAAATCTATACAAAGAGATACAATTAAAAATACTATAGATAAACCAAAAAGGAATTCTAAATAATGTTCAAGTAACCCATGAGAAGGCAGGAAAAATTGAATACAGGAATGAAAACAGAAAAAATAAAACAGTAGATTTAAGCTCTAATATATCAACAATTACACTAAATGCAAATGGGCTAAATATATCATTAAGAGAGAGATTGGCAGAACGGATAAAAAAACATGCACTATAGTAAACTTACTTCAAATATAATGAAACAGATTAGGCTGAAAATAAAAAGACAGAAGATGTATTAACATTGATCTTTTGTTTACTACATGAAAACATTAGTCAGAAGAAAGCAGGAGTGGCTGTGTTAATATGAGATATAGTAGATTTCAGAGCAAATAAAATTACCAGAGACAATAAAGGAACATTACAAAATGATAAAAGGGTCAATTCACCAAGAAGACAAAGAAATGCTAAATGGGTAGGCACCAAACAGATTTCCAGAATACAAGAGGCCAAAATTGATAGAACTGAAAGTAGAGATACACAAATCCACAATTACAGTTAGGATATTTCAACAAATCCTCTCTTGATAATTGCTAAAACCACTAGACAGAAAATCATCAAGAATAGAAAAGAACAACACCTCAACCAATGGATTTTTTAAATTAATTTTTATTGGAGTATAGTTGCTTTTTAAGCAATGGATTTAAAGGTAGCTTAGCAAGTAACACATCATACCTGGTAAGTGATATTGCTTAACAATGTTACACATGAACTGCATAGTCCATGGGGTCACAAAGAGTTGGACATAATTGAGCAAGCTTCACTTTTTTCAAACATAATGTATAACAATTTTCTATTGCTGTTTTGCTGTTTTCTTTAACAACAAAAGTGATACATATTTCTTGGGGTAAAAAAATACTGATCTAAAAAAGTAAAAAGTAATTTTACTTTTACTATCAATTTGTCATTACTGTCAATATGCCATTACTCCCTTGAGATAATCATTTTCCAGAATCTGTTTTTTTTTTTTTTTTGCTGTGTGGCATGTGGGACTTTAGTTCTCCAACTGGGATAAAATCCAAGCTCACTGCAGTGGAAGCATGGAGTCTTAATCATTGGATCAAGTCCCCAGAATCTATATTCTTAAAACTTTTCTTCACCTATGCAGTTTTAATTTTATAAAAAATGGGATAAAACTTCACCTACAGCTTGGTGTTTTGGCATCTTTCCTAGCTGGTAATATGTAGATCTATCATATGAAGTACTAATAAAAATATTCTCAGAAAACATCATGTTCTTTGATAATATAAACTCCGTGAGTTACAAAGGTCTATTATACTCAGTATTTAGAAACATAATGGCTATTAGATTAATGCTGAACAACCAGAAAGAATAAAACTCTCCATAAGCAAGAAGACAGCAAGATGGTTGAAAGTAACTCTATAAACAATAAAGGGAGCAAAAACATAAGTCTTATCACAACTGTGATTTCCAGTTGTTGTTGTTGTTGTTGTTTTTTTTTTTTTTTTTAAGGAAAACTCTACAATCTAGCCAGCATCATTAAATAAAGGAAAATACAGGTTTTCTTCCATTGCGTGCAAAGAAAGGTGGAGGAAAAGAGGGGGAAATTATATTAACACAAGTATTTATTTCCGAGTAAAATACTCACAGCTGTTTCTCCTTTTGGGAGATTTGTTTCTGCAGACTGTCGAATTTACTCTGATACTCTTGTAGATATTTCTTGTCCTCATCTTCAATTTCCATTTGCGCCTTCTCTGCTTGCTGCAATCTGGTGTAATTCAAATCAACTTTGGGTAAAACTGAGGCTAGAACTAGGGTGTAAAAGGGTGAAGAAGACAAATAAAAGAAAAACGGGGAAATAGAAACATTTCTAAATGAAAACAAAGTTTGGGGAAAAACTCACAAACTCAAACGTGAAAGAGCCACACAATGTCTAGAAATTGTTTTGTGATTTTTTTCAATATATAATATGCCCAGAATACTATCTTCAATTTTGCTTTATTTCTTGTTCGTAATTAACAATGCAAAGCAATATAGCCTTTACCACTTATGTAAAGCATTAGGAGTTAATTTTCAAAGTATAATACGTGCATTACTGCCTTTTTACAAAACCATGAAAAGTATAGTACTTATGTCTACACTAGGTGAAGAAGCCACATTGTTATATATTATGCTAGGATGTGTATGCCAGGAATCAAGTGTGCTACAAGGCCAAGAGCAAAGACCTGCAGTTGCTTCAAATTACAGCCAAGTCCTCTATAGCATCTTTATGCACTTACTGAAGTATGCCAATGCTATGTGTGTGTATATGTATGTATTTTAGGATTCAAAAGAATTTAGTACTAGTTGGCAACTTTTGCTAGAGATCATTTTTGCTCCTCATCACTGAATTTTTTAAATTAGCTTAAAATGTGGATTTTTTTTTCTCCTTTTATTTGTGTCATTGCTTCTCCTTGTGTTCAGCTCCACTCCCTGTCTGCTACGGCCATCTAGGATTTCTTAGATTTAACATCACTACTTGTATAAGAAAACATCTCCAAAGAATTCAAGGGACATTAAGTCCTTGAAGGGAATCATAAGAGAAATTTTTGTTCAACTAGCCAAAAAAGTTACCTCTTCTCTTCTTTAAAATCCATGCCCATGCGGCAACCCTCACACAATCCAAAAGTATAAAGGCCACGTTCAAAGTAAAGAGAGTAACATTCAAGTTATCTCTAAATCTAAATTTAAAATATTAAGATGGGGAGACAGGATACCCAAGCTTTTCTCAAAGGGTACAGAAATGAAAAAAAAAAAGAGTGAGGTAGGCCGTGAAGTTGTGCTATTATAGA
>SJYV01038671.1:17594-29615 GCA_006410875.1 Neotragus pygmaeus | reverse complement strand
CCTATCCCCAGGGATGCCGCAGACAAGATCTGGTGGGGCTAAACAGCCAACCAACCTTCTCCTCCCGACCTTACCAGCAACCTCCCAAAGGCACACCCAATCTATCCATCTGGTCTGGCCTCCACCACCTCCCACCTCTCCCTGCCTCCCTGCTCTCCTTGCCTCCACCCTCATTCACAGCAGTCAAGTTTCCACACAGCAGCCGCACTGAGAAGCATGTGGGATCTTAGTTCCCCAGCTAGGGGGCGAACCCATGCCCCCTACAGTGGGAGCGCAGAGTCTTAACCTCTGGACCTTTGGGAAAGCCTGGAGAGGGAGTTTTTCAAAAGGAAGATGAGTCACCTTCTGCAGACCCTGCGAGCTGGTTCTGCCCCCTCGCCTGCCTCCTCTCCATGTTCATCTACTCCAACCACCAGGCCAACTTCACTCTCATAGGCTCAAAGCTCCTTCCCTTCTCAGGGTCTTTATTGTTGTTCAGTTGCTAAGTTCGTGTCTGAGTCTTTGCGAACCCATGAACTGTAGCACCCCAGGCTCCTCTATCCTCTGATATCTCCCAGAGTTTGCTCAAACTCATGTCCATTGAGTTGGTCATGCCATCCAATCATCTCATCCTCTGTCACCCCCTTCTCCTCCTGCCTTCAGTCTTTCCCAGCACCAAGGTCTTTTCCAGTGAGTTGGCTCTTTGCATCAGGTGGCCAAAGTATTAGAGCTTCAGCTTCAGCATCAGTCCTTCCAATGAATATTCAGGACTGATTTTCTTTAGGATTGACTGTTTTGATCTCCTTGCAATCCAAGGGATTCTCGAGAGTCTTCTGCAACACCACATTTCAAAAGCATCAATTCTTCAGCGCTCAGCTTTCTTTATAGTCCAACTCTCACATCTGTCCACGACTGCTGGGCCTTTGCACTTGCTGATCCCTCTATCTGAACAGCTGTTCCTCTCGTCTTCCCACAGCTGGCTCCTCTTCATCCTTCATGTCTCAGCTCCAGCATCACCTCCTCAGAGTGGCCTTCCCCGATCACCCTCCCTCAAGGGGCCACTCACCCTCTCTCCCTTATGTGGCTATTTTTTTTTTCCAGTTGTGACTACTACCTGGAACATTCTTATTCATCTGCCTCCTTCAGGTGGGGTCTTCAGAGGCAGACCTGGTGTTTGGTTTGTCCACAGCTGAATTCTCAATAAATACTAGATGCTCAGTAAATACGGGTAAATGATGGAATGAAACCTCCCTTGCCCTGAACTCTCTGAATCAGCCCGAGGGCCCCCTAGGTCCCACCTCCACCTGGCTAACGTGAGCTCCTCGCAGTCAAGGTGAACTCAGAGACAACGCTGGATGCTTGTTGAAATACCCAGACATTCTTGAACCATTGTTCATGTGACACTTGGAAGTTCTGAGGAAGCCAACAAACAGCCTGATACCCTTTGTCAACAATCAGGGGACACCCCCTGGATATGTTTAGTGTTTCTGGTTTACAGTCTATGGAAACTTAAATACAATTTGTATTTTGCTGTTGTGTGAAAATTGTATGAATCTTGTGTATGTGTGTGAAAATCATTCAGTCATGTCTGATTCTTCTGCGACCCCATGAACTGTAGCCCACCAGGCTCCTAAATGTATGGGATTCTCCAGGCAAGAATACTGGAAATTGCCTTCTTCGGGGGATCTTCCCGATCCAAGGATCAAACCTGGGTCTCCTGCATTGCAGGAGATTCTTTACCATCTGAGCCACCAGGGAAGCCCTGTATAAATCCTAATTATGTTAAATTGATTCATAGTGCTTTTCAGGTCTATTATATCCTTCTGCTTTTTGTCTATTCATTCTATTTATTTTTGAGACTTTGATATTAAAATGCCAACTAAAAAAATGATCTGCTTAAAAAAGTTGCAATATATAGTGGAACTATATTATTTTCCAAGTCTCCTGCAAATGTTTTATCATACTTTCATAACTTAAAACATAAAAAAGAAAGGAAAAAAAATAATCAGGGGACACCACATGGTCATCTTGAACTGTTCTAGTGTCGCAGGCAGACAAGACTTTGGTGCCAACAAGGGCCTCTGTCCTCAGCTTCCTTCTCTACAGGAGGACGGTGGGAGGTGGCTAGTCCCTTTCAACACTGACATCAGAACTGACTCATAAGCAGTTCATCTGGGTAGTGGCTCCTCTGTCTCTGGAATTCTCCAGGCAAGAATACTGGAGTGGGTTGCCATTCCCTTTACCAGGGAATCTCCCCAAACCAAAGATCAAACTTGAGTCTCCTACACTGGCAAGTGGATTCTTTACCACTGAGCCACCTGGGAAGCCCTTGGATTGAATGGGGACCAGTTTATATCAGTCGCAATCAGAAGGGGAAGGAATCTTCAGGTATCTTGGGATGGAGGGCGAGACCCTTCTTAGCAGCTGAGTCCTGAGGCTGAGTACACACTGCAGCTGGAGCTCACACACCAGAGATGCAGATGCTGCCACTGGAGTTCACCTTCCCTGTGCCCACACTGTGCTCAGCTTCTCCTCCAAAGCAGCAGCAGAGAGATTTTGACTAAAACACCCGCCCGAAGGGCAGCCAGGTTGTCTACCAGCTTTGCATAATCATGGCTTAGATCCAGTCCCGGCTGACCTGGTGGGAAGCAGAGGAGAGGGTGGGGAAGTGAGAGATTTTCACAGGGGAACCTGGACGGTTCTTACCTTCTCCATCAGATGCCGCAGCTCCCGGCTCCGGCCGTCTCGGGAGCAGGTGCTTTGCGCAGGGATCACAGCCGTGCAGATGCATTTTCCGTCAGGGGCCTGGGCTGAGGTGTACAGCTGCCAGCCTTCCTCTGGGCTTTGGAAGAGGGTCTGCGGGGAGGTCAGGGTCAGAGAGCGGGAACCCCAAGGGGGATTCGCTCCCTCACCCCCTGAGAGAAAAAGGGGATCCCAGGGAGATGACAGATGCCCTTCCCTGGATGCTTGGGATGTCCCAGACCATGTGCTCTGTGTGCCAGGGTGTGTGATCTAAATCCTTCCTCAGGGAAAGCCCCATTTTACAGGTGACAAGATTGAGGTACGAGGGGTGAAGGAACACAGCAAGGAACTGTGGGATACAAGTCCTTCCACAAGATGAGAATTCATTCTCTAATACATAGTTGCACACACACACACCACTGCCTCCATAACCACCATTAGAACATAGACCAGGGGACTTCCCTGCTGGTCCCATGGTTAAGCATCTGCCTTTGCAATGCAGGGACTTCGGCTTCAATCCCTGGTTGGGGAACTAAGATCCCACATGCTGCAGAGCAACTAAGCCTATGTGCCACGATTAGTCTGTATATCAAAATGAAAAGCAACTAAGACCCGATGCAGCCAAAAAAATACCAAAAAAACCCAAAAACCCCTCCACCTATGTCATTCCACCTTCCCCAACTCCTGCTCCCTAGAAGTCCAAGCAAGGTAATGGCCAAAGGGTGACACAGTCCTCATCAAGACCTTCAAGTCTTTGCCTGGAAGGCAACATTTTCAGACTCCTACACTAAATTTCAGGTTAGATGATGCCACTTAGATAATTCAATTATCAATTATAGCTGTTTCCCAAACCTGGCTTCTTGGAACCCTGGCAAGCTTATCAGGCATGCGAGGAAAAGGGGCGCTCTGTGGTCAAATATGTTTGTGTAATACTGAGTGAAATGAGTTTTGTTTTGTTTTTTAATGCAGGACTTATCAGAGCCTTTGAAATACTTATGTGCATCAGGGAACTCAGCCATAATTTCCCAAACTTACTAGAAAATATCTAGGGAGTGCCTACTGTATGCCAGGCGTGGGTCTGCGATAGGGACTAGGAAGAGAGGAGAGATGAAGAAAGTGTATCTATTGCTCCCCACGGATGTGGAGGAGGCAGACTTCAAGTATGGAATCCCACTGATGCTTCCAGAACTATGTGCATACATGCTAAGTTGCTTCAGTCATATCTGCTCTTTGCCACCCCATGGATTACAGCCTGCCAGGCTCTTTTGTCCATGGAATTTCCCAGTCAAGAAAACTGCAGTGGGTTGCCACACCCTCCTCCAGGGGGTCTTCCCAACCCAGGGATTAAACCTTGGTTTCCTGAATAGCGGGTGAATTCTTTACTGTCTGAGTCACCAGCGAAGCCCTCTAGAACGATATGCTGCAGTGGATGCTACAAAGAAAGTGCAGAGCAAGACAAGGGTGTCCCTAGGCTGAGAGTCTCAGAGGAGGTATACCAGGGACGGGACATATAACCTGAACTGGAGGAATGAGTGAGCCAGTAGAAGGGGAAAGAGGAAGAGACATTTTGGGCATACAAATTCTGACCAATGGGACATCCTGGTGATCCAGTGGTTACGATTTTGCGCTTCCATTGCAAGGGTCTTAGGTTGGATCTCTGGTCAGGAACTAAGATGCCACATGCTGCACCACACAGCACAGCCCACCCCTCCAATTCTAATCAACATATGGAGAAACTGGAGAAACACTGCTCAAAAAGCATCAAATCCTCACTGGAGGGAGCATACATCATGCCGCCTTGAGCTTCCCCAGAACATACTTCCAGCCAGTCACAAGTCCCAATCTTTTTTATTTTAATGACAGTGTTGTTGTTGCTTAATCGCTAAGTCGTGTTTGACTCTTGCGACCCCATGGACTGTAGTTCACCAGGCTCTTCTGTCCATGGAATTTTCCAGGTAAGAATACTGGATGGAGTGGCTTGCCGTTTCCTTCTCCAGGGGATCTTCCCTATCCAGGGATTGAACCCCTTGTCTCCTGCTTTGGCAGGAGGATTCTTTATCACTGAATCACCTAGGAAGCCTGCAATTTTAGGGGCCCTAAGAAGGCCTTCATGAGAAGGTGTCATTTAAATAAAGACGTGAAGGAAGTGAGGGAGAAGCCTTGGTGATATCAAGGGAAAGACGGTCCAAGCCAAGAAAACAGCAAGTGCAAAGGTTCTGAGGCAGGACCAAGCCTGGTGTGTTTGGGAAACATGGAGAAGGCTATAGCTAAAAGAGAGGGAACAAGGGGGAAAGTGGGAGGGGAAAGATGAGGACAGGGATTGGACAGGATAGCCTGTGCAGTGCTCATGTGCCATGGGGAGGGACACTGATTTTTGGTCTGAGGGAAGTGGAAGCCACGGTGGGATCTGATCACAGGATAGACAGGACTTGACTCAGGTGTTCACAGGTGCCCCCTGGCTGCTCAGGGGTGGGGGGGGGACAGACTGGGGATGTCAGGGTGGGAGACCAGGGCAGATGGGTGGAAACTGAAGAGATGAGAAGAAACTAGAAGATTCCAGCCCTATTCATAATGCATCCCTACAGACAGGAAGGAAAGTCTAATAAAACCCCAAGTGTTTTACAGAGAAACAAAGCCCCACTGCCATGGACTATTTGCACAGCCGCTGCTTATCACCCAGCAGAGGCTGTTTCCATGAGCTGTAGCAGAGATAAAAGCCAGACTATGAGTTGTGAGCAATCCTAGAGATTCCAGCTATTAGCCCACCTATTTTCTCTCCCACTCAATAAAGTCTTTTTTTTTTTTTAAAGCTAATTGGAATATGAGCAAGTGGTATCATTGTACAGATGAGCTTGACTCCTCCACTAATTTATAAGAAAAACAAACCATTCATAAATGCCAACTGAAACTATTGTAATTATCATTCCTTGCACTTTATATACACATTTTGGAGGTTGAGGGAACCCCCACTGTATGAGGTGCTATGAGAAGACTCTTGAAGAGTCCATTGGACAGTCAATCCTAAAGGAAATCATCCCTGAATATTCACTGGAAGGCCTGATGCTGAAGCTGAAGCTCCAATACTTTGGCCACCTGATGCAAAGAGCCAGCTCATTGGAAAAGACACTGATGAAAGATTAAGGGCAGGAGGAGAAAGAGGCAACTGAGGATGAGATGGTTGGATGGCATCACTGACTCAATGGACATGTGTTTGAGCAAACTCTGGGAGATGGTGAAGGACAGGGAAGCCAGGCATGCTGCAGTCCATGGGGTCGCAAAGAGCTGCACATGAGTGAGTGATTGAACAACAATCACCACCTCTGTGAGAGTCCATGTCTCCCCCAAGAAGGGATAAAGTCACTTACCTTCCCAGCCTCCCTTTCGAGCAGAAATGGTCCAGGAGGTTTGCAGCCAATTAAGCCGACTGTGCTCTTTTCCCCATGGGGACCCAGCACGCACGGGCTGCAAACAGCAGCCCCCTCGGTAGTGTAGCTGGCCTGTTGTCTGTACAAGTTGCCCTAAGGTATCTTGGAGATAGTCCTTTCCAGTGTACATTCATGACCGGCATGCTGTCTGCAATCTAGGCTCCAGACAGGTATGCACGGTGCCTTTGGAAAGACCCAAGGCACAGTGGCCAGGGTCCACACTGGCCAGGTCATAATGTCCACCCACACCGAGCTGCAAAACAAAGAGTGTGTGACTGAAGCCCTCTGCAGGACCAAGTTCAAGTTCCCTGGCCGCCAAGAAGTAAGGATTTACTAAGTTTAATGTGGATAAATTTGAAATCATGGTGACAAAAAGGGACTCATCCCGGATGGCTGTGGAGTCAAAGACATCCCTAATTGTGGCCCCCTGGACAAATGCTGGGCTCTGCACTCATGAGAGCCTAGGCACTGTCCCCTCCTTACTCATGTGTGTGTGCTAATTTGCTTCAGTCATGTCCAACTCTTCACAACCCCATGGACTGTAGCCCGCCATGGGATTCTTCAAACAAGAATACTGGAGTGGGTTGCCATGCCCTCCTTCAAGGGGTCTTCCCAGTCCAGGGACTGAACCCAGTACTCCTGCATTGCAGGCAGATTCTTTACCATCTCAGTCACCAGGGAAGTCCACCTGGTCTAAAACAAGAAGGATGCCCCATGAGACTTCCAGAGGGCTTAAGACTCTGGGCTTCCAATGCAGGGTGTGTGGGTTCAATCCCTGGTTGGGGTACTAAGACCCCACATGCTGCACGGGCAGTAAGTAAATAAATAAAACAACAACCAAAAAAAAAAAATTTTTTTTTTTAAAGGAGGATGGCTCAAGGTTAGAAGAGTGACCCCCAGGGCAGAGATCAATTAGGAAGCTGGGATTAACATACACACACTACTCTACAAACTGCTGCTGCTGCTGCTGCTACTATATAAAATAGATAACAACAAGGACCTATTATATAGCACAGGGAACTCTACTCAATATTTTATAATAACCTATATCGGAGAAGAATCTGAAAAAGAATAGATTATATGTATACGTGGGTTTTCCCAGGTGGCGCTAATGGTAAAGAATCTACCTGCCAATGCAGGAGACATAAGAGACAGGGGTTTGATCCCTGGGTTGGGAAGACCTCCTGGAGTAGGAAATGGCACCCCACTCCCGTATTCTTGCCTGGGAAATTCGATGGACAGAGGAGGCTGGCTAGCTACAGTCCATGGAGTCCCAAGGAGCTGGACACGACTGAGTGATTAAGCATGCACACACATACGTATATGTATAACTGAATCATTTTGCTGTACACCTGAAAGCTATACAACATAGTAAATCAACTACACTCCAATAAAAAATTTTTAAAGAAAAGAGTGACCCAGGAATGCCTTCCCCCTTGGATCTAAGAGAACGCAGAACTAGTTTCACCTTTTTTCATGGCAAATATAGTTCTTAACAAACAAAAACAGAATCATGAATGTGAGTTCAAACACCTCCATCTGTGCTCCCCTGGCCCTGGTTCCCAAGCAATTTGGACGGAATTCCCTGAAGATTTTCGTTTATGCAGAGACAAAGCAGCCTGGTTCAGCATAATTAACATCCCTTTCTTACATTCTGTAGCGTGTCCTTTGAAGCAAACAAGCCATTTTCTCTCAACATATGAAATATTGAATTGTAAAAGAGAAGCAAGATTTAAATGGCATGGAGAGAAGGCCTTCATGGTTTGCCTAAAGTAATTGTCTGCGTTGGACATACCTTGCTGGGGTATTCTCTGCAGCAGCACAATTAAATGCCTGGGGTTTGGCTGCCAAATCTCTGCATGGCAGAGATTCTGAGTTTCACCCGTGGGGTTCAAGTTCAAAACCACAGTCAAGTTCAGGTCCCAGGGAATTGCTGAAATGTCCTGGAAGGCTCAGCATCTGAGTGTCTAAATACCAGTTCCCCAGACTGGGTTGAGGTTGGAACCAAAGTTACAAAGTCTTGGAGGTCATAGTCCTAGGAATAGAGAACACCTGTAACTAATGGCAGGGGCTTCCCACGTGGCACTAGTGGTAAAGAACCTGCCCACCAATGCAGGAGACTTAAGAGATGAGAGTTCAATCCCGGGGTCAAGAAGATCCTCTGGAGTAGGTAGTGGCAACCCACTCCAGTATTCTTGCCTGCAAAACTCCAGGGAGAGGGGAGCCTGGCAGGGCTGCAGTCCACGGGGCTGCAAAGAGTCAGACACGACTGAGCACATCACTAACAGAAATGTCTGCATCACCAGGTGTGAGAGCCCTCCTGGTACAGACACTTCTGGTCTGGTAGCCCATCTCACCTCTAACGTGGCAAACGTACTGGACGAAGCCAGCCACTCTGTCAGTTGAGCGGTTGGTTCCAAGTTAATATTCTTGCTAATGGGCTCTAAGAGCATAAGCCAGGCATTCAGCTAGCTCTTCCTCNTCTCACCTCTAACGTGGCAAACGTACTGGACGAAGCCAGCCACTCTGTCAGTTGAGCGGTTGGTTCCAAGTTAATATTCTTGCTAATGGGCTCTAAGAGCATAAGCCAGGCATTCAGCTAGCTCTTCCTCGAATTGTCTTTTCTGCCCAGAATTTTTCAAATGCTTTCACCCAGGCTACTGCCCTAATTAAATAGCTGTCTTGGTAACCAGTCCAGGACTGAGTAAGAACAAGACACGCAGGGAAAGTTTTTCTAGCTGTCAGGTCCAGGATCATCAGCTTGGCCTACAGCTCCATCCCCTACATCTTGGTTCAGAAAACAATTCCTGGTTCTTTGGGGAGCAGAGTGATTGCCACAGAATCCTGGGGGGAGGGGCCGCCAACCATTAAGTGCTGGCTATCAGGGGTTTAGCCAGCAGGAACAGAGCAAGCGGCTGCCTCTTAATGAGTCAAAGATATTATTGCGTGTGAGGCTGCATAATTTAATCAGGAAGCAGAAATGTCTTGGGGCTCATATATTTATTTGTTCCCCGCCTTGTTCCGGAGAGGACCGCAAGTGGTTTACAAAGATATGTAAAATACCGCACGATAGCTCCAATTAAAGAGGAGAGCAGGAATTAGATATTTCTGGAGGGCAGGCTGTCAATCCAGAGCCAAAGGCTTCAGGCTTCTGCATTTTGTATTTAACCCAGTCAATCCCACTCTAAGAATGTAGCCCAGGGAAATGGTGTGGACGAGCACTCGATGGCTCTAAGAATGCTCATTAAAATGCTGTCTAAAATTGGACAAGTGGAATTTTTTCCCTCTCCAGCCTTTTGCCAATAGGGAGGCTGATTTAAAAACTCTACAGCGGAACTTCCCTGGTGATCCAGTGGTTAAGAATCCCACTGAAAATGCAGGGAACACTGGCTCGATTCCTGGTCTGGGAAGATTCCACATGCTGTGGGGCAACTAAGTCCATGCGCTGCAGTTACCGAAGCCCTCGTGCCTAGAGCCTGAGTTCTGCAACAAGAGATGCCACCACAATGAGAAGCCCAAGCACCGCAGCTAGAGAGTAGCCCCCACTCGCCACAGCTAGAGAAGGCCCATATGCAGCAACGAAGACCCAGGGCACCAAAACTAAATGAAATAAACTAAGAACTCTACAGGGAGGAATCCTGGATGTGTGTGTGTTAGTCGCTCAGTTGTGTCCGACTCTGCAACCCTATGGACTATAGCCCACCAGGCTCCTCTGTCTATGAAATTTTTCAGGCAAGAATACTGGAGTGCATAGCCATTGCCTTCTCCAGGGGATCTTTCCAACCCAGGGATCAAACCTAGCTCTCCTGCATTGCAGGAAGATTCTTTTACCACATGAGCCACCAGGGAAGCCCAGGGGAAATACGATGCACCCATTAAAATTGAGAACAAGCAGGGATTTTTATCGCCATCTTTAAATGTATCTTGAAGCAAAAGTTCTCTACAGTAAACACAGACTGTTCTCGTGAAGAATTTTTTTTCAGTCCCTTAAAGTTTTGTCTTTGCAAGGGAGAAAGGGAAGAAAGAGAAAAAGTAGAGACACTAGAGCTCGAAGGAAAGCTAAGAAAAACCCAGCCCTTGAAAACCTGAACAACCAGCATATGGTCAGGCCATAAATTTGGCTCCCAGCTCCTTAGCAGCCAACTCAAAAAAGGGAAAGCTGGTCATTTATGCGGCTCCCAGTGTCCTGAAACAAAAGCACGCCAGATGCTCAGGAGAAAACTTAACTATTTTTAGTACCAAGAACAGGCAAGGCTCTCTCCCACGGTCCTCCCCAAAAAAGGAGCCCATGTGATGTCACCAGGATCTTTCCAGACAACATCCTTACGGTAGAAATGAGTCGTTTTCTCTGGACGTTCCTTCTCCCTACTCAGATGGTGGAAAGGTCGGATGGTCCAAGGGTCAGACTGCCTGGGTTTATGTACTGGCTTGGCCTCTCCCCTGTGGTGTGAGTGGGGTCACCTCTATAAGCCTCCATATCCTCATCTGTAAAATGGACATGATAACTGTACCTACCTCACAGAGTTGCCAGGAAGCCTGAATGAGTCAAGACTACATGTGTGAGCAAGGAGAAGAGTCATCAGCATGTATTGACAGTAATGCTACAGAAGGGTTTGCTTTTGTTATTATTATAATCCTCACGACAGTCTAATGCCACTTTGGTGACTTCCTAAAGTCAAAATTGCTGGAGTTTGATGCAGGCATGAAACTGAGATGATCGGGAAGAACTGGTGCCGGGACTTCCTTGGTGGTCCTCCCTTGGATTAAGACTTTGCCTTCCAAAGCAGGGGGTGCAGGTTCTAGTCTTTGTCAGTGAGCTAAGATCCCATGTCACTCGGCCCAAACAACAAACAAACAGACATAAAACAGAAGCAATATTGTAACAAATTCAATAAAGACTTTTAAAAAATGGCCCACTTAAAAAAAAAAATCTAAAAAAAAAGCAGGGGGACTTCTCTGGTGGTTCAGTGGATAGGAATCTACCTGCCCATGCAGGGGACACTGGTTCATCCCTGGTGCGGGAAGATCCCACATGACTAGGAGCAACTAAGCCCATGCACCACAACTACTGAGCCTGAATGTTGCAACTACCGAAGCTGGAGCGCCTAGAGCCTGTGTGCCACAGTAAGAGAAGCTACCACAATGAGAAGCCCGAGCATCTCAACTAGAGGAAGCCCTCTTATAGCAACAAAGACCCAGTGCAGCCAAAAAAATAAAAAGAGTCACTGAAAGTCCATTTGATTTGGGACTGAGAATGCAAGATGAGGAAAGACTCACAGACAGCCGGATGGTAGAGAGATAAAGAAAGAGAGAAAGCATCAAGTCCTGCCAAAAAGGGACAGAAGTGCTGCTCCATCTTACTTGCCACGTGACTTGGCTGGCTTCTGGTTCCAGACCATCTCCTTGACATAATTTGGTGGAGAGGAGTCCTGCTTCAGAGTAACAGGCAATCAACAAGGCTCGCACGACCCTGTTCTCTGTGGCCCACCTTCTGGCCAGTGGTCCCCAACCTTTTTGGTTTCGTGGAAGACAGTGTTTCCACGGACCAGGCAGGGTGGGAGGGATGGTTTCAAGATGACTCAAATGCACTTCACTTACTATGCACTTTATTTCTATCATTACAGGAGCTCCATCTCAGATCATCAGGCATTAGATCTTGGAGGTTGGAGACCCCTGTCAGTCATCTCACTCTTCCTGGAAAACATCACGCTTTTTCCCCACAACCCGTCCACTGGCTGGACCCTCTGCCATCAAAACTCTTGCCCGAGTCATACAGCAAATTCCTATTGGCTATCTATTTTATATATGGTAATGTAGTTTCCATGTTACTCTTTCCATACATCTCACCCTCTCCTCCCCTCTCCCCATGCCCATA
>SJYV01038671.1:0-17075 GCA_006410875.1 Neotragus pygmaeus | reverse complement strand
AAAAAAAAAATCTAAAAAAAAAGCAGGGGGACTTCTCTGGTGGTTCAGTGGATAGGAATCTACCTGCCCATGCAGGGGACACTGGTTCATCCCTGGTGCGGGAAGATCCCACATGACTAGGAGCAACTAAGCCCATGCACCACAACTACTGAGCCTGAATGTTGCAACTACCGAAGCTGGAGCGCCTAGAGCCTGTGTGCCACAGTAAGAGAAGCTACCACAATGAGAAGCCTGAGCATCTCAACTAGAGGAAGCCCTCTTATAGCAACAAAGACCCAGTGCAGCCAAAAAAATAAAAAGAGTCACTGAAAGTCCATTTGATTTGGGACTGAGAATGCAAGATGAGGAAAGACTCACAGACAGCCGGATGGTAGAGAGATAAAGAAAGAGAGAAAGCATCAAGTCCTGCCAAAAAGGGACAGAAGTGCTGCTCCATCTTACTTGCCACGTGACTTGGCTGGCTTCTGGTTCCAGACCATCTCCTTGACATAATTTGGTGGAGAGGAGTCCTGCTTCAGAGTAACAGGCAATCAACAAGGCTCGCACGACCCTGTTCTCTGTGGCCCACCTTCTGGCCAGTGGTCCCCAACCTTTTTGGTTTCGTGGAAGATAGTGTTTCCATGGACCAGGCAGGGTGGGAGGGATGGTTTCAAGATGACTCAAATGCACTTCACTTACTATGCACTTTATTTCTATCATTACAGGAGCTCCATCTCAGATCATCAGGCATTAGATCTTGGAGGTTGGAGACATCTCACTCTTCCTGGAAAACATCACGCTTTTTCCCCACAACCCGTCCACTGGCTGGACCCTCTGCCATCAAAACTCTTGCCCGAGTCATACAGCAAATTCCTATTGGCTATCTATTTTATATATGGTAATGTAGTTTCCATGTTACTCTTTCCATACATCCTGCTTCAAACCGAAGGTCTGTAACAACCTAGAGGNGGGGTGGGATGGGGAGGGAGGTTCAAGAGGGAGGGAATCATACCCTATGGCTGATTCATGTTGATATTTGGCAGAAACCAACACAATTCTGCAAGGCAATTACCCTTCAATTAAAAAATAAATTTAAATTATTTTTTTTTAAAGAACTCTTGCCGGGGAGATCCCTGGCACTCCAGTGGTTAGGACTCTAAGCTTTCACTGCAGGAGGTATGGGTTGGACCACTGGTGGGGGAACTTAGAACCCACATGACATGCAGCATGGCCAAGAAACTGAAAAAAAAAAGAAAATGATTTTTAATCTTGCCCTATCTCATGGCTAGGCTAACCCTTCCCCATTAGGGCTCAGGCATAAATGTCTCTTCCAAAAGCAGCCTCCACTGTCCCTTCCCCATCCTGCCCAACTCTCAGGCATCCTGTGCCTTTTTTTCCCCCTAATACTTCTATCTCTTCTTAGTGTATGTCAAGCACTGTTCTAAGCACTCTGCATGCTTTAACTGATGGAGTTCTCACCACGACACCTAGACAGGACTGTCATTATTCACCTTTGATGAGCTGAGATTCGAACACAACCATCTGTCTCCACAGTCCTCGTCACCACACTGCAACTCCCCTGTCCTCCTTCAAGCCCTGATCACAATGGCCACTGGGGGGAACTTCCCTCGTGGTCCAGAAGTTAAGAATCCATCTTGCAATGTGGGGAACTTCATTTCAATCCCTGGTTAGGGAACTAAGATCCCACATACCACAGGGCAACTAAGACTCAATGAGGCCAAATAAATATAGGGGGGGAAAAAGAAAAATAAAGGAATTAGGGGCTTCCCTGGTGGCTCAGTGGCAAAGAATCCACCTGCCAAGGTGGGAAACACAGATTCCATCCCTGATTAGGGATCTTATCCCACATGCCACGGAGCAACTAAACTCCTGCGCCGCAACTACTGAGCCTGTGCTCTAAGAGCCAAGGAGCTGCAACTGCTGAAGCCTTCGAGCCCTACGCTCCGCAGCAAGAGAAGTCACTGCAGTGAGAAGCTGCAACTAGAGCTTGCCCGAGCAGCAGTGAAGACCCAGCACAGCAAAAAAAATAAATAAAATCATATCCTTTCAAAATAAAATAGTAATGATAATATTTTTTAAAAAGCAATGGCTAGGCTGTTGGAAGGTGTCCCACTGTTGGAGCCCAGTGGGGCTCAGAGCTCTCAGCACTCCTCAGGTGAACCATAGGGCCGGGGTTGCAGGAATCTGCAGCAGTGGCTGAGTTCTCTGGAGAGAAACGCTCCCCAGAAAAGGGAATAGACGTCAGAGCGGTGGGAGGGCAAGGGCACGTGGAACGGGTGGGAGTATTAAAAAAAAAAAGCAATGGCTATTGGGACCTCTTGGGTGTGACCACTGGCTCAAAGCCTACCTCTGTTCTCAGACAGAAAATATCATGGAGATAGGGAGCTCTGTCTGCTTTGGTCATTGCTGAATCCCCCAGCCCTGGCATGATCAACACTGAGTAACTAGACACTGATGAGCTGGTGAGTCAGAGAGCAAACATCCTCACAGATCCACCATGCATTTTCCCTCTGCCACCAAATGGGTTTCCATCTCTTCCAGGGAGGGATTGGCTAAGATCAAACGGCAGATCGGCTAAGGCAGGCACAGAGGCGGCCGCGGCTCCCCTCTGACTCTGGGGATGGCAGCAGGGCCATGATGAATGATCAGGGACATGCTTGTCTGCCTCATCTCAGCCATGACGGGTCCTGAGTCCCTCTGGAGGGCTTGAGATAATAGCAGGCTGCCCCTGTCAAACCTCGCGGTATTGGGCAAATCCCCCCTGAGTGATAAGCTTGACAGGCTTTAAAGAAGACATCAGCTCACCCATGCTGAGATGGAGAACCAGGATCTCCCTCAGTCTGAGCAGCTGGGGCCTGGCTGGTGAGAGCCTGTGTCCGGGGAAGCGGCTGGGATGGCATGTGGGGAGGGGGGCGGCTGTAAATCCATTCATTCATTTTTTTTTTTTTTTTTTGCCACACCACTTAGCTTTCAGGATCTTAGTTCCCCCATCAGGGATGGAATCCTGGCCCTTGACAGTGAAAGTGCCAAGTCTCAACCACTGGACCAGCAGGAATTCCCAATTCATTTATTCTTTTTTTTTTAATATAATCTTATTTATTTATTTTTGGCTGTGCTGGGTCTTCATTGCCGTGTGGGCTTTTCTATAGTTGCAGCAAGCAGGGGCTGCTCTCTGTCTGAGGTGCGCGGGCCGCTCTCTGTCTGAGGTGTGCAGGCTCCTCGTTGTGGCGGCTTCTCTTCTTGCAGAGCACAGGCTCTAGGGCATGCAGGCTTCAGTGGTTGTGGCTCCCGGGATCTAGAGCACAGGCTCAGTCATTGTGGCACACAGACTTACTTGCTCCAAGGCATGTAGGATCTTCCCAGATCAGGGATCGAACCTGTATCTCCCATACTGGCAGGCGGATTCTTTACCACTGAGCCACCAGGGAAGCCCCTGCTTCATTTATTCTTTCATATCCTTCCAGTGCAGATTACCCATCCTGCCCTGAGAGGCTATTCAGGCTGGCATACACAACCTCTTCCCCTCTGAAGCCACCCAAGCCATGGCAGAAGACCGGCCCCAGTGCCCCCTGGGCCCCAGTCCACACACATATTCCTGGATCCTAGGCTCTGCCATTACAGTGCCAATGGGGGCCAATAATGAATGGAACAGACTTTCTTGGGAGAGATGAGAAGGTCTCTGAGTTTGACTGACTGCCCTCCTTGGGGTCCCGGGAAGGTGTGGAGAGGGCTTGCCTTATGCAAAAATTTACAAACACAGTCCATTCTCTTGGAGTGTGGCCCAGACTGTTGGAATCACCTCAAATCCCCATGGATAGCCCCAAGAGTGGGGTTTATGGGCAGAGCTCTACATCCAGGCTACCATACAAGGGCCACTCCAGTCCTCATACCAGCTTGCTTCGATGAGGACAAGTTCCTCTCTGTCTCCAGCCCTCAAGAACACCCCATTTGAGAAGACCCCTCTGGGAGGAAACAGACTTTCACTTGAGTCTTCTGAGTCTTACCATCTTCCTTTTAGATCCCCAGCGTCTCTTGAGCTCCTCATCACCCCAGGGCCTTTGAACATGCTGCTTACCCCAAAGTCATTCTGGTGTGAGGGTTTGGCCCAGGGCAGATGGAATGGAGACAGAAAATAGGCAGATTCTTGTGTTTTACACAAGTCACAGCCTGTGACTTCCCTGGTGGCCTAGTGGTTGAGATTCTGAGCTTCCACTAGCGGGGGCACAGGTTTGATTCCTGGTCTGGGAACCAAGATCCTGCATGCTGCTCAGCAAAGCCAAAAAATTAAAAAATAAAGACAGAGTCCACAGGACTCTGACCATCTCCACGTGGAAATGCCAAGTTAGGTAGTTGGGATGAGGAAGAGAGACAGTTTGGCTGGAGATGCATATTTGCATGCTCTCGGCAGAGATGGGATGGAAAGAGACATCCCTGGTGGTCTAGTAGTTAAGACTCCAAGCTTCCAAAGCAGGGGACGCAGGTTCAACCCCTAGTCAGGGAACTAAGATCCTGTATGCCAAGCAGCCAAAAAATAAACAAATAAAACTAAACCAATTGCTTGAATTAAGACCCCTGAAAGCCCTAAAAGAGTTCTGTTTCTCTTACCAGCCTCTAAGATACCTTAGCTGCTCACTTTAGCTCCTGTGCATGAACAGGCGGCTATAGAGTTCATCAGTACAGGCTGCTTCAGCCCCAATTCTGATCCACTCCTTCCTGTGTGACCTTGGGCAAGTAGCTTAACCCCTCTGTGTCTTTCTTCGTCCCTCTGCTTCCTCATCTAAAAGTTGGGATCATAATGGCCAGGCTTCTCAAAATTCTTGTCAAAATGGTGAATTAGACATGTCAAGAGTTAGTCACAGTGTGTGGTACATTGTGAATGTCCAGTCAGTGGGAGTTTTTATATCAGTTCATGGAAAAGACCTTGATGCTGGAAAAGACTGAGGGCAAGAGGAGAAGGGGGCGACAGAGGATGAGATGGTTGGATGGCATCATCAACCCAATGGACATGAGTTTGAGCAAGCTCCGGGAGTTGGTGATCAACAGAGAAGCCTGGTGTGCTGCAGTCCATGCTGGGGTCACAAAGAGTCACACGCAACTGAGCGACTGAAAAACAACAAATGGAAACAGCACTGTTCTAGAACTGTCTTATGTCCCCTGCTGACTGTTTAACTTTTCATATATTATTTTATTCAGGCTTCTCAGGTGGCACAAGTGGTAAAGAACCCACCTGCCAGTGCAGGAGATGTAAGAGATATGGGTTCGAAGCCTGGGTTGGGAAGATCCCCTGGAGGAGGGAATGGCAACCCACTCCAGTATTCTTGCCTGGAGAATTCCNGGCACAAGTGGTAAAGAACCCACCTGCCAGTGCAGGAGATGTAAGAGATATGGGTTCGAAGCCTGGGTTGGGAAGATCCCCTGGAGGAGGGAATGGCAACCCACTCCAGTATTCTTGCCTGGAGAATTCCTTGGACAGAGGAGCCTGGCGGGCTACAGTTCATGGGGTCGCAGAGTCGGACACAACTGAAGCGATTCAGCACACACTCATGCTGGGAGGCATGTGGGCTCTTAGTTCCATGATCAGAGTTCAAACCCTTGCCGTCTGCATTGGAAGAGTGGAGTCTTAACCACTGGATCACCAGGGAAGTCCTTCCTGCTGACTTTTTAAAAATAAACTTTTTATATTGGAAGGATTTTAGATTTATGAAAACATTGTACAGAGAGGGCTTACATACACGGGACATTTGTCACAACTAAGAAACCAGTTCAGGTGCATCACTCATTAAACTCCAGACTTTACTCAGATTTCTCCAGTTTTTCCCGGGGTACCCTGGTGGCTCAGACAACAAAGAATCTGCCTATGATGCAGGAGACTCANCATACACGGGACATTTGTCACAACTAAGAAACCAGTTCAGGTGCATCACTCATTAAACTCCAGACTTTACTCAGATTTCTCCAGTTTTTCCCGGGGTACCCTGGTGGCTCAGACAACAAAGAATCTGCCTATGATGCAGGAGACTCAGGTTTGATCCCTGGGTCAGGAAGATCCCCTGGAGAAGGAAGTAGCAACCCACTCCAGTATTCTTGCCTGGAGAATGCCACGGACAGAGGAGTCTGGCGAGCTACAGTCCATGGGGTCACAAAGAGTCGGACACGACTGAGCACACTCACACCAGTTTTTCCACTCATGTCCCTTTTCTGGTCCAGATTCCCATCCAGGATCCCACATTGCATTTAGTTGTAGCACTGCCTTAATCTCTGGTCTGTCATAGTTTCTCCATCTTTTCTCGATTTTCATGACCTTGGCAGTTTTGACGACTACTGATCAGAGATCCTGTAGCAGGTCCCACTGGCTTTGAAGGGGCAGGAACCAGGTTCTAATTTCTCCCTGAGGGTTCCCTGGCTCCCAGCTTTATGCCTAGCATGCAGTAGCTGCTGCACAGACACTGCCTGAATGAATGAACACATGAATGACAGTCATTTATTTCTTTATCCTCCGCACTCTATGTTCCACAGGCATTCCTGCCAGAGGCCAGATCTAGAAAAGTTCACAGAGAAATAAAAGCTCTTCTCCTTTCAGAAAGGTTCGTTTTTGATCCTTTCTTTGTAGACATCAAGGATTCATTTCTTTAATATTTAGGGGCTTTTGTACCAAAGGGAAGTGACTACGTCTACATCAGATGTCTCATTTTTAAAGGCAAGTGAGAGAGATCTTTCTAGCAAGACGGGGGTTTCTTCCTTGCCAGTGCTATCATTTGATTTCTCTGTTTCTCCCTCCCCAGCCTTCAGGCAGGGGTGGAGGGAACTATGGAATTATCCACATTTTGATGTCCTCTCTGTCATAGCCCGGGGAAACTTAATTAGAAGAACCTTGCAAAGTTCACCGAGGCTGAAGCAGCCTCAGGACCTGGTGCAAAAAAATGGCATGGCTGGTGATGGAGATGAATTGTTATCGTTGTTGTTTAGTCGCTAAATTGTGTCTAACTCTTTTTTGACCCCATGGACTGCAACCAGCCAGCCTCTTCTGTCCATGGGATTTCCCAGGCAAAAATTCTGGACTGGGTTGCCATTTCCTTCTCCAGGGGATCTTCCTAACCCAGGGATTGAACCCATGTCTCCTGCATTGGCAGGTAGATTCTTTACCACTGAGCTACCTGGGAAACCCAGAAATGAATTAGACGTTTTATTTCCCACCCCTCTGAATGGCCCAATATTTGCCACGGGGACCAAGAGACCTGCCTTTGGGTACACACAGCATGCCCCTTTTTAACATTAGTTAGTCAGAAATGGGAATGCCCTTTAGCCAGGCAGCCATTGGGAGTCTGGCTGTTTTTTTTTTATTCCTCAGCTCTGGGAGGCCAAGATGAAGCCAGGGGATGGAAGAAAAATGTACACGTCGAGGTCATCTTGCTCCCCCCAAACAACCCCGCAACCATGGTCCCTGCAGCTGAAAGACACTGAGCCAGGTTTAATCTCTCGCCCGAAGTTTGTCAGAAGTAAAAATGAGCCTGGGTGAGCTTTTCCGACACTTCTCCAGACTTACAGGAATTCAATTTCTGGCCTGGGCATAAATTTGCCGCCAACAACCCTCGCTGTGGGGGATGGGCCCATTGGCTGAGGTTGGATTCCTGAAATCAATGCGGCGGTGCGTGGAAAAGGTCGTCATGGGGGAAATTGATCTTCTGTGGCTGGCTCAGGAATTTCACGCTAGGAGCCAGGNCAGGGGTCAATTAGATGTGTATAAGAGACAGGGCTGAGGTTGGATTCCTGAAATCAATGCGGCGGTGCGTGGAAAAGGTCGTCATGGGGGAAATTGATCTTCTGTGGCTGGCTCAGGAATTTCACGCTAGGAGCCAGGGACGCCCTGGCACAAAATGGAGGCATTCGCTATGAGGCTCCTGGGCAAGGGATGAAGGGAGGAAGGCCTTGAAGGCTGGACAGTGCAGTCAGGAGGTGACAGTCTGCTGGCTAATAACTCACAGGGACAGCCAAGCATCAGCACTGTCTGAAATTGACTTTCAGACGCTCCATGGGCGCCTCTGGGGGTGGCAAGTTAATTTGGGGTCCAAAGCTTTGATCATTTGGTTACACCTTGGATACATATTCCAGGGTTTCAAAGATGAGCATTCAATGCCCCCAGCCAAGGTGAGGCAACAGAGCATGGTCATTTAGGGTGCCAACTCTGCAGCCAGGTTGCCTGAGTTCCACTCTCAACTCTGCTGTGTGACCTTGGGCAAATGACTTAACCACTCTGAGCCTCCACTTCCCCACTTGTACTACAGCACTAAGAATAGTACTGATGTGGGACTTCCTTGGTGGTTCAGGGATCAAGAATCTACCTGCTAATGCAGGGGACACAGGTTCAGTCCCTGGTCCAGGAAGGTTTCACATGCCAAGGGGCAATTACTGAGCCTGCGCTCCACAACAAGAGAAGTCACCACAATGAGAATCCTGAGCACTGCAACTAGAGAAAGCCATCAGGCACAAAGATCCAGCACAGCCACAAACAAAACAAATATATGAATCTGTCTGCAGTGAGGAGGAGGGGGAGAACTGTTCAGCCCATGACCACATGTGAGCAGGGAAAAGGTCTGGTCAGGAAGATCGTTGAGGGTAGATCAGCCAGAATAAGACAGAGAGGCAGAAAAAATCCACCAGCAAGATTCAACTGAGCACATCAGGGGGCTGACTCAGCCCCTGCTTTGGCGTTTTCCAGAGCTTTCAAAGAAATAGATCGCAGAGAAAACAACCCCAGCCACGAGGCACATCCTCCGCTCAGAAAGGGGAGGAGGCAGTGCTGGCCACCCGGGTCACCGGAACCCTTTGTTAGTGAGAACGGGCCACTTGAAGGGAAATCGATCCTGGCTAAGCACGAAGCAGCTGCTCCCAGCCAAAGCTGCTATAGAGAGGCCCTTTGCACCCTCTCCTCCGGGGCTGGGACAGGAGCCAGCAGGAGCCCGGGGATTGTTCTGCCAGGTGGCGGGTCTCGGAAGGGCCTTCAATCAGCATGCATTGTGGCCGCTGGCTCCTACGTCCGTCCAAAGTGAAGTTTCAGCATCACCTGCACTCACCAGAGATCCAGCCTCATATGGAATGGTTAATATTATCATCAGCCTTGCCAAGTGCCATCCATGTGCATGCATGCAAGCTAAGTCGCTTCAATTGTGTCCACCTCTTTTTGACCCTATGGACTGTAGCCTGCCAGGCTCCCCTGTTCATGGGATTCTCCAGGCAAGAATACTGGAGTGGGTGGCCATTTCCTTCCCCATAGCATCTTCCCAACCCAGAACCGAACCCGAGTCTCTTGCATCTCCTCCACTGGCAGGCAGATTCTTTACCACTAGAGTCACCTGGGAGGCATTATGCATGCACATCTATGCCTGAGGAAATTCCCAGAGTCACCTCTTAGCCACGTGACCTTCAGCAAGCAACTTGAACCTCACTGTGCCTCAGTTTCCCATCTTTAAAACAGCCAACAGCAGCACCCACGTCTTAGGGTTGTAGTGGAGGTAAGTGGCACACAGAGCTTCAAACCATGAGTGATAAGAACTGTGGAAGGAGACTTCCCTGATGGTCCACTGGTTAAGAATCTGCATTGCAATGCAGGGGACATGGGTTTGATCCCTGATCTCAGAACTAAGAGCAATTGAGCCCATGCAATTACTGAGTGCACGCATCACAACTAGAGAGTCCATGTGCTACAATGCAAGATCCTGCAACCCAGTGCAGCCAAATTAATTAATTTTAAAAAGGCGGGGGCCTTCCCAGGTGGTGAAGTGGTACAGAATCCACCTGTCAATGTAGGAGATGCAAGAGACTTGGGTTCAATCCCTTGGTGGGGAAGATTCCCTGAAGTAGGAAATAGCAACCCACTCCAGTATTCTTCCCTGGAAAATTCCCTGGATAGAGGAGCCTGGTGGGCTACAGTCCTTGGGATTGCAAAGAGTCAGACACAACTAAGCACACACAAACACATCCCTTGCCATAAATTAAAGATAATCCTAAAAGTAATCACAGCAAAAACAAAACAATATTAAAACAAAAAGCAGAACTATGGAAGGTCACCCCCTGATAGTTGTCCCTTTCATCTCACAACAGTTGTGGGATGTAAGGGGTGTCCTAAGTCAAAGGTCAGGGAGGAAAGTAGCAGAACCTGACATGCCGTCAGTTTGTTGGGAGACAGTAGCCATGCTAGATGGGTCCATGGAGAAAATTTAATATGGGGAATGTGGTGCCAAGGACCCAGAAGGGCTGGATGAGGGAAGTGGGGAAGGTAAAGTGATCAGAAGAATAGCAATTGTAATAAGCTGCATGATTAGCAGGGCAAAGGGGGTTACTAGGGCTGGACCCAAGGAGGGGGCACAAGACCACCGCCTGCAGCTAAGAAACAGGGACAGAAATCCCCTGATTTCTCTTTTCCTCCCACCTACAACTCCTACCATGGCTTTCCATTGGCCAAACCTAACAGGAAGCCACTGAGCAAGGGAGCCTGGGAAATGTAGTTTTCAGGGGTCAATTTCCCTCAGATACCAAGAGCAAGGTAAGGGTACCTAACTCAGGGCCCAGGCTGCCTCTCTCTAAATTCTGCTCTGGTCAACTGTCCCATTTTATGCCTCACAATATAATAAGTCTTTGAAGGAACAGTGGTTCTTCTTTAAGGAAGGTAATCAGAGAAGGCTTCCTTGAGGAGGTCACTTTTTAAATTTTTTTATTTTTCTTGTTGAATTTTCCTTTTCTTTTATTTTATTGGCTGCACCATGCAGCATGCGGGCTCTTAATTCCCCAACCAGGGATCAAATCCATGCCCTTGGCAATGAAAGAATGGAGTCTTAACCACCGGGCCACTGGGAAATTCCCCAAGGAGGTGACTTTTAAACTTAGGTGAATTTTTTTTCTTCAAACTTTAAATTTTTTATTTTGTATTGGAGTATAATTGATTAACAATGTTGTGGTAGTTTCAGGTGAACAGTGAAGGGACTCAGCATATATATACATGTATCCATTCTTCCCTAAACCTCCCATCCAGGCTGGCACATAACACTGAGCAGAGTTCCATGTACTATACAATAAGTCCTTGTTGGTTATCCATTTTGAATATAACAGTGGTACATAACCTTCCCAGACTCCCTGACTAGCCATTCCCCCCAGCAACCGTACGTTCATTTTTTAAGTCTGTGAGTCTCTTTCTGTTTTGTAAGTAAGTTCATTTGTACCATTTCTTTTCAGATTCCACATATAAGAGATGTCATGATATTTCTCCTTTGTCTGAGTTACTTCATTTAGTATGACACTCTCTAGGTCCATCCGTGTTGCTGCAAATGGCATTATTTTATTTTTTTAACAGCTGAGTAATGTTCTGTCCATATACATACACACACACACACACACACACACACACACACACACACACCCATACCTTCTTTATCCATTCCATCCATGGACATTTAGGTTGCTTCTATGTCTTGGCTATTGTAAACAGCCAATGCAGTGAACACTGGGATGCATGTATCCTTTCAGATCATGTTTTTCTCTGGAATATGTGAAGGAATGGGATTGCAGGGTCATTGGTAGGTCTATTTTCAGTTTTAAAAGGAACCTCCATACTGTTCTCCATAGTGGCTGGACCAATTTACATTCCCACCAACAGGGAAGAAGGGTTCCCCTCTCTCCACCCCCTCTCCAGCATTTGTTCTTTATGGATTTTTTTGATGATAGCCATTCTGGCTGGTGTGCGATGATATCTCATTGTAGTTTTGATTTGCATTTCTCGAATAACCAGCGATGTTGAACATATTGTCATGTGCCGGTTGGCCATCTGCATGTTCTCTTTGGAGAAATGTCTATTCAGATCCTCTGCCCATTTTTTGAGTGGGCTGTTTGTTTTGATGCTGTTAAGCATCATAAGCTGTTTGTAAATTTTGGAGATTAGTCCCTTATCAGCCACATTAAACTTAGGTGACTCTTAACTATGAAGGAGAATTTCTCAGTCTCCAACTCTGCCTGGCATTTGTCACAGAAGATATCAACCTGTATTTGTTGGCCGGTGTAGTGTATGATCCACTAGGAAAGAAGTGTACAAATACAAGGACCTTATGTCTTGCTCATTATCACGTTCCCAGTGCCTAGAATAGCACTTGGCACATAGTAGGTGCTCAATAACCTTCATAGCTCAGTCAGTAAAGAATCTGCCTGCAATGCAGGAGACCCTGGTTCGATTCCTGGGTTGGGAAGATCCCTTAGAGAAGNACGTTCCCAGTGCCTAGAATAGCACTTGGCACATAGTAGGTGCTCAATAACCTTCATAGCTCAGTCAGTAAAGAATCTGCCTGCAATGCAGGAGACCCTGGTTCGATTCCTGGGTTGGGAAGATCCCTTAGAGAAGGGATAGGCTACCCACTCCAGTACTCTTCGGCTTCCCTGGTGGCAATCAGCTGGTAAAGAACCCACCTGCAATGTGGGAGACCTGGGTTCGATCCCTGGGATGGGAAGATCCTCTGGAGATGGAAACAGGCTACCCACTCTAGTATTCTGGCCTGGAGAATTCCTTTTTTTTTTTTTCTTATTTCATTATTTTTTTATTGAAATATAAATATATATACTTACAATATTACACTCATTTCAAATATACAACATAATGATTGGATGTTTTTATATGTTGTGAAATGACCATCACAATAAACCTGGTTACCATCTGTGCCCATGCAAAGTCATTATAATATTATTTACTATAATGTATTTTACACTCCCGTGAAGGAGAATTCCACTGACTGTATAGTCACAAAGAGTCAGACACGACTGAGCAACTTTCACTTCACAGGTGCTCAATAAACGTTTGTACAATAATTTTTAAGACCTGGAAGTGGTGCTGCTTGCTCTGTAAATTAAGTAGTAGAGCTGGAATTACGAACCAAATTCTGTGGTGCTGTAGAGAGGCTGGTGTTTCTACTCTGCCATCTACCAGCTACCCTAGGACTGTCCAAACTCTCTGCATCCTTCAGGGTTCAGAGTAAACATGGTTGTCGTTTAGACTCTAAGTCATGTCTGACTTTTTTGGCCCCACAGACTGTAGCCTGCCAGGCTCCTCTGTCCGTGGGATTTCCCAGGCAAGAATACTGGAGCGGTTGCTGTTTCCTTCTCCAGGGGATCTTCCTGACTCAGGGATCGACCTGCATGCCCTGCATTGGAAAGCAGATTCTTTACCACCTGGGAAGGCCACCTCTGAAACATTACCACCCCCGAAAAGCCTCCCCATCTCTGCACACAGGTCAAGGTCCCCTCTGTGTGTGTCTCCAAAGTCCCCACCCCTCCCTTCTTACAAGGTTCTTATAGCGCATAGTTTTTCTTGCCTGGGTGAGTGTCTGCATGCCCTTTCAGGCTGTGAGCTCTAAAAGGGCGGAACTAGGTGCTCTTTCCTGCTGTGGCCCCAATACCAGCACATGCTGGACAGATAGGCGGGCATCATCAGGACATGAGTGAATGGATGAATGAATGAACAAATGAATGTCTCCTACCTACTCTGAGTCCTCCAGGTGACCTCCTTCTCTCCCACCCTCCATACACTGTTCTATTCTCTCAGGGATTTCCTCCCTTCTTCCCATCCCTTCTCAGGTGAAGGCAGGGGTTTCAGGTTTCGAAGGGGTCATGGGGTCTAAGGGCCTCCCAGGTGGTGCTAGTGGTAAAGAACCCACCTGCCAATGCAGGAGATGCCAAAGACATGAGTTCTATCCCTGGGTCAGGAAGATCCCCTGGAGAAGGAAATGGCAACCCACTCCAGTATTCTTGTCTGGNAGGGCCTCCCAGGTGGTGCTAGTGGTAAAGAACCCACCTGCCAATGCAGGAGATGCCAAAGACATGAGTTCTATCCCTGGGTCAGGAAGATCCCCTGGAGAAGGAAATGGCAACCCACTCCAGTATTCTTGTCTGGATAATCCTATGGAAAGAGGAGCCTGGCAGGCTACAGTCCTTGGGACTGCAAAGAGTCAGACACGACTGAAACAACTTAGCACACAGCACACACACATGGGGTCTAAGGTGGGCTTCTCTGGTGGCTCAGATAGTAAAGAATCTGCCTACAGTGCAAGAGACCTGGGTTCGATCCCATGGTCAGGAAGAAACCCTGGAGAAGGGGATGGCAATCCACTCCAGTATTCCTGCCTGGAGACTGAGTGACTAACACACATGGAGTCTAAGGCAGTTGAATGTGTCTCAGAAGCACAAAGATCCCAGACCTGAGTTCAGATCCTGGCTCCTCCAGTTTCTAGCTATATGACCTTGGCAAGTGATTCAACTTCTCTGTGCAAAAGTTTCCTCATCTGCCAAATGGGCATGATGGCAGTGCCTTCCTCTAGGACCATGGGAGAATGAGGTGAACTATTCAGAACTGCTTCCAGGCTGTATCTCTTCCTCACAGCTCCCTTCTGCAATTCCTAGGCAAGTCTGGGAAGCAGAGGGCTGAGCCTCTGGCAGTTAATGAATCCAGAAAGGATCTCAGCTGTGTCAGGGGAGCCCCAGTGCCAAGTTGGCCTGATTTTCATCCCAAAAGAGCTGAGAACAGGTTCTGGTGTCAGACATCTGCGCTGTGATTGGCATAAATGCCTGGTGTTCCCGTGACCCTCTTTGTTAGAGCCTGGGGGTGTAGATGTTCTTGGGGCTCTGCCCAGATCTCCTTATAATGGGGCACACCCGCCCCACAGATGCTGAGAGTGGAAGCTCAGAGCTAGCACTGCTGACCTTCTCTGGAGACCTGCCCTTGGCTTTCGGGAGCTACCACATGCCTGAGATGCCTCAGAGGCTTCCTCCACCCCTAGGAGCAGCCAATGGTTAATTGATGCCAAAGCCCATCCCTCAGCAATGCAATTTACATTCCAGAGCTTCTCCCATCCTTGTGGATCAGGCCAGTGTACCTGAGTCCCCTTTCCTGGTCCCACTTCTCTTTACCCCTCCCCCTACTCACAATTAGTCATGTGCTCCAAATCCCCATCTTGGGTTCTGCTTCTCACAAACCCAACCTAAGATGGGGAGAAACAGTGAGCATTCAACAGGAGAGGGCATTTATGTGAGTGTCCCTTCAAAGCTCATCTTCACACCCAGGTACCAGGTTCTGTCATTTCCACCTACACAGGCCATCCATCAGCTAATCCTGAGAACAGCTCTCGCTTCAAAATGTATCCCCAATTCTGCCTGGTCCACCCAGCCTACAGTGTGCGGTCCCTATCACTTTCTAAAGCTTGCTCTTCTGCATTTTATTGCATAAAATGTACTGCCCCTTGACCCTACATTAAAATTTATCTTGTTTCTTGTCTGTCTCCCCTGTGATGCTGTCAGCGTTCCAAGGGCAGCATCCAAAGGATGCTTATTGCTTTGTGTGTTGTTGTATCTGCAAGCCAGAACAGGGCCTGGCACCCAGTAGGTGCTCAATAAACATTTCTGGAATTAAAGAATGAATCCTTTAAATGCCTTCATTTAGAAACAACTTTAAATGTCTCTCTCTTGCGTGTGTGTGTGCTAAGTCACTTCAGTCATGTTTGACTCTGCGCAACCCTATGGACTATAGCCCTCCAGGCTCCTCTGTCCATGGGATTCTCCAGGCAAGAATATTGCAGTGGGTTGTCATGCCCTCCTCCAGGGAATTTTCCCAACCCAGGGATCGAACCCATGTCTCTGGCATCTCCTACATTGGCAGGCAGGTTCTTTATCATTGGCGCCACCTGGGAAACCCATCTTTTTCTTTTATCTCTCTACACTCAGAATCTATGCACCTTTTGCTCTCTGGATGGACATCTTAATGCAGTCACCTCTGCCCTGGTCCCCTGGATCCCACTCTCGCCACCCACAGTGTATTCCCCCTTGCAGCAGCTAGAGGCCACCTACAGGCATAAGTCAGATCATATTCTCCCTCTGACCAGAAGCCTCTATGACTCCCACCCTCACTTGTAAATAGCAAAGTTCTCCCACAGTGCACAAGGCCTTGCATAATCTGCCCCTGTCACCCCTCTGCCCTCACCTCCCTTATGCTCCCCCTCACTCACTGTTTCAGCCTCACAGACCTCCTCACTGTTCCTACAACACCCCAGGCACGCTTCTTCTACATCAAGTTTTGCACTCACTAGTCCCCCTGCCTGGAAAATGTCCTTCCATTTCCTTTATTTAATGTCATTTTTTCAAGAGGCCTCCTTGACAGCCCCCCCCACCTCGCCCCTGTCAAAACAACGAATGTTTCAGCACCACCCATTTCCTTCTTTGCTTTATCAGCTTCCAACACACTACATCATTTATGCATTAATTGTGTGTGTTATCTTTCTTCTTTTCTGGAATGTCAGGCAGCGGTCTTCACCTGTTTTTGTTCACTGCTCTATCATCAGTGCTTAGAATAGTACCTTGCATACCACAGGTATTCATTGGTTACTTTTAAAAATGTGCATATTTGCAGCCAATTAATCCGACTGTTCTCTTTTCCCCGTGGGGGCCTAGTGTTCAATGGCTACAAACAGCAGCCCACTCGACAGTGCAGGCAGCCTGTTGTCTATACAGGTTGCCCTAAGGGACCTGGGAGACAGTCCTTTCCAGTGGACATTCATGAATGGCATGCTAGTCCCGGTGTAGCCTCCAGACAGGTGTGTGAAGCGCCTTTGAAAGCCCCAGGGCACAGTGGCCAGGGTCCACACTGGGCAGGTCAAAATGTCCATCCGCACCGAGCTGCAACAAGGAGTATTTGATTGAGGCCTTCCGCAGGGCCAAGTTCAAGTTCCCTGGCCGCCAGAAGATCTACATCTCCAAGAAGTGAGGATTTACTAAGTTTAACACGGATGAACTTGGAAACATAGTGGCAGAAAAGTGGCTCATTCCAGATGGCTGCGGGGTCAAATCCATCCTTAATCACGGGCCCCCTGGACAAACGGTGGACCCTGTGCTCACGAGACCCTGGGTGCTGTCCCCACCTTACTCATGCATGTGTGCTAAGTCGCTTCAGTCATGTCCAACTCTTTGCAACCCTATGCCTGTCAGGTTCCTCTGTCCATGGGATTCTCCAGGCAAGAATACTGGAGCAAGTTGCCATGCCCTCCTCCAGGGGATCT
>SJYV01038669.1:0-27506 GCA_006410875.1 Neotragus pygmaeus | reverse complement strand
GAATGATCTCTGTTCGTCTCCAAGGCAAACCATTCAGTATCACAGTTATCCAAGTCTATGCTCCAACCACTAATGCTGAAGGAGCTGAAGTTGAACGGTTTTTTATTAGTAACATAGAAATAACTGGGGACCCACATGACTAACAGTTTCTGGCAATTGTCTTCTTCTGATTTTGAAGAAAGAAATTTCTGAAGGAAATTTCTGAAGAAATTTTCCTTCCTTCCTTGCTATTTCTCCTCCAGCAAGTCACTTTCTTTAGCTGTCGTTTAGTTTCTTTATCTCTAAAGTAAGAATAATGAAGCTTAACTCCTACGATGGTTAAATAATAACAAGCTACTTTTTCTAGAAAACTTGTGAATCCACCTCTCAGGTCACAGTGTTAAAAGTCCTCCAGTCCAAGTGAGTTATGTGGATATTTGGAGTGGGGTTGGAGGCAGCAGGGACAATAAGGAAGAGCGGGGATTATGGAAACAGGAGAGCACATTCCCCTCCTGAAAAGAGAACAGCTCTCCTTAGCTTAGCTCACAGCTTTCAGAGCCTGGTCCTCAGGCGGCGTGACCCCTCCCTCACGTGAAGGCCTTCTCGGCTGCTGCCGTGGCGAGGCTGCTTCTAGAATGCCTGCTGTGGTTGTAAGCAAGCCTGAAGTGGGACTAGACAGTGGTCGTCAGGGCAGCCGGGGGATGGCCGTGGTGAAGGTGAGGGACCTTGCGTGCTGTTCCCCGCCATCGGCCTCCCTTCGGTTCATCCCAGAGATCTGGCTTTTTTGGGGCGGGTTGCGCGGACTCGGGTCCCTCTGGGCTTTACAAGCCTATGCTTCGCCTCTGGACCTTTATCCCTGCAGGCCTGAGGTCACCTGGTCTCCTGTTCATTCTAGTCCTTTGTAGTCGCCAACGGGGACTTTTGTGAAAAGGAGCCTATAGGCCTGTGAGAGTGACCTGGACTGATCTTTCCCCAGGCCTTCTGTTTTTAGCTAAGCCCAACATACATTGATAAGCTTATTTTTATGAAATTGATCCATTATTATTGACAGATACTATTTTAGATATTTTACCTCATTAATATCTATTTATGAAGTAATTGTTGATTCTAGTTTGACAAGTGAAGAAACTCAGGTTTCAGGTAACACTGTGGCTGAGCCAGAGTTGACTGCTCTAAAGTATTCTTTTTGTTACTGCACTACTTCTTTTTAATCAGACCTCTGTTATTGGTTGACCTGCCCTCTCCTCTTTTGGTAGTACAGGTGTTCAACAGCCCCGTTAATGTTCGGGAATATGAATTACCCTATGCTTGAAGTTTAAAATTCTGCCATGGTTAAATGCTCTAAAATGGGTTTACCAAAAATTCAGTTGAAATAACCGTAGAATCCACTTTTCCGCATGTAGATAGATCTGGAAGGGAGAACTGATCTTAATAACCTTCAGAATCCCCTGTAATCTCAGATAGTGGTAATTCTTATTCCTGGCTACATATTCCTGAGGACTTAAAAAAAAAAACCACAAAAACCACAAATGATTTAATCCCCCAGTTCTGCTTAAGTTGATATCAGTATATTTTTTTCGCATTCCCAGAATGCTTTTAATGTGCAACTAGGGTTCAAAACCATTGGAGGAGATATCTGAAATTCTTTTTAAAATCTTGAGTAATAGGCACCTGTGGTTTTTCATCTAATGTTGGTTTCATATGACAACAAATGATACATTTTTGCCTTCAGCTATATTATCGATCAATATTGGTGGCTGTTGATTTGTCTTTTAAATATTAATAAAGTTATTTTGAAGATACTTAGCAAACAAACAAAAACAAAGCATGATCCTTCAAGCAGCACTCTCAGCCCCAGAAACTTGGTAGATGTGGACACTCAGGTCCTACCAATGACCTACCAAATCAAACTTCAGAAATTGGAACTCTCAAATCTGTTTTGGAACTAATGTCTAAAGGATTCTGATGCTCACTCAAGGTTGAGATCCACTGTTCTTGATAAATTGCAGGACTGTGTTGCCAGATTGTTTATTTTTTCTAACAATGCTAGAAATTTATTTTCTATAAACTCCCATTATTAAGTCCTGGCAAACTTTTAAAAACTGTGAAATGTGCTGTGTGGGCTAACAATACTGATATTCTAGCTGGATATTCAATCTTGATTTAAGTTCTTCCTTTTAATGGGCTACCCTGGTGGCTCAGACAATAAAGAATCTGCCTGCAGTGTGGGAGATATGCTTTCGACCCCTGGGCTGAGAAGATCCCCTGGAGAAGGGAATGGCTACTCACTCCGATGTTCTTGCCTAGAGAATCCCATGGACAGAGGAGCCTGGCAAGCTGTAGTCCATGGGCTCGAAATGATTCAGGGATGACTGAGCACCCCCAGCAAGCACTTCCTTTTAATGCTTAAAATAATCCTTAAATAACCGTATTCATGACAGCACTTTTAAGGAGGAAGACTCTGTAGGTCCAAAAATTGTTATATCACACAGTAAGAAAGAGGCCAAGCATGACATGGATATGAATGCCCCTCTCAGAGGGCATTATGTCACAGAAATCTAAACATCCTGTGTCTACCCGGGTGCAGTCTATCCATTTCAGTCTTTTACGTCACAGAAATCTAAACATCATGTGTCTACCTGAGGTGCAGTCTACCCATTTAAGTCTATCTATCCAGTTAGATAGCATGGAATCTAAAATTCTTAAATTTCGGAGGGAAGAACCAAGAAATAGAAGCAGAGACAATATCTGGAGTCCCATAGTCTTGGATCTTTACCCAGAATACAATGCCTGTGATGTTCCTGCCGTCTTATTTCTCTGAAGATGATCACAACAGGTTTCTAGTTAGAGACCTCCGTCACTCACGAGTTGGAGGAGGGAGGAGAAGGAGGCTGAGCCCATCAGGGGGCTTCTGGTCTGGGGGCTTCTAACCTGGATCAGAGTGAGGAGGACCAGGAAAGGAGGAAATTGGGAGAGAAAGACAGATGACAGAGCAGGGGGAGAAAAGAGATGTCTCTGTTGTCAAGGGGAGTCTCTGCTGCCCCCTGGTCTCAGGTGGATAGACTGAGGGGAAGAGGGGCAGGGTCAGAAGGCCTCCTGAACTAGAATCCTCATTGTACCCTCTGTTGTTCACGTGTCCTAAGCAAGTGGCTTCACCTCTCTGAGGCTTGGCTTTCTCCTTGACACAGCGGGATGAGAATCTCAGATGCTGTAGGATGGACATGAGGCTAAATGCAATCATGCATGTGGAATGTCTGAGGAGAGAGTGGACCCTCCTCTCACGGTGGCTTGTTTGGTGAGTCACGGGCTCCCGAAGCCCTTCTGTCCTGGGGCAGCTCGGTATTGAGAGCTCCTGCCCTTCTACAGGGAAAGGGTGTCTCTGTGCAGGAAGGCAGCCCCCCGTGTCCTCTTAGCTCATCACCCAGCTCTGTGCCTGCTTGACGTTTGGCTGGACTTGCTCCTAGGGTTTCTGGTCATTGAGCCCAGCTCCCTTCTCCTTGAGCCTGGAGTGGAGCACAGTGTGTGTGTGTGTGTGTGTGTGTGTGTGTGTGAGAGAGAGAGAGACAGATTGGGAAATGCTTGTCTGTGTGTGCATGAGTAGAGAGACTTGTGCTACATGATTGTAACTGGGAGTGAATATACGGGAGTGAAGGGATTGTGGGTGTGTCACTCCTCACGTGTGCAGTATAATTTACAGTTTACAATGCAGCAGAGTGCATGTGCACAGACTCTGAAGTCAGAATCCTTAGTTCAAAAACTCTCTGACCACTCTAGGGCTTTAAGCAAATTATTTTATTTGTTCTTACCTCAGGTTTCTCCTCTGTAACGTGAGAAAGTATCAATAGCTTCTCACCCTCTCTTTTAGGATTTTTTCTGGACTATTTGAGTTAATGTATGTCAAGTACTTACGATAACACGTGACACATAGAAAAACTAGGTTTTGTCTGTTATAATTACTCCTTATTGTTGTTATTATTAACATTGCAAAGGACTTTGGCTTCTCAGGGAGAAGGAATATATGCCTGTTACCTCCATTGCTTCCACGTCAACCACATGATGTGTGCAGCGCAGATCTCATCTGACACCTGAGGACACAAGACTCTGGGAGATTGAAATCCTCAGGAACAAAGTTGGGAAAACACAGAACTGGTACCCAAGCTGAGGTCCTGTGGCCCCATCACCACTGAGGGAGAGCAGAAGGAAGGAGGAGGTTGCAGCGGATCTTCCAAGGTCCCCTGAAGTCCACTCGGCAAACAGCTCTCCTATTTGTGAAACCAAGTGAGGGATGGCATGTGGCCAGGCTGTGGAAACCACCTGTGTTCAGCTCCCTGCTTCCCCTCTGCAGCCTCCTCTTTACCCCTTTTCTGAAGCATAAACAGGGTTACAGCCCAGGACAACGTCACCTTTCCTAGCTAAGTTCCTACCTGGACCAGTGCCTGGTAAATAGCACACACCCATCCAGTGGAGGAGCTCTGACAGTGGTTGCAGGAAGGTGTCCTGTGTCACACCTGTCATCTGGGGTGGGGAGGTGCGGGGTCTGGGCATTGACGTCCAGGTGAGATGACGCCTGCATGTGGCTGAAAAGGTGGACGTGCACTAACACACTGCTGATCACTTATGTGTCTGTTGATCGGCTCTCTTCCACTCACTGACCATCCATCATATGCCAGGCATGGCTCTAGGTGTTCAGATGGACAAATTCCACCTGTCAGATCACTATCTATGTTTACATGAGACCCACAGGCATTGGCAGGTCTGAGAACTGCTGTTTTTCAACATTTGGCCCCTGCAGAGAGAAGCAGGATACATGGTTAGGTAGGGAGATCACACAATAAACAGGACTGACCCAGCTCCTCCCCTTGCTCACTCCACTCCTCATGGCCTGATCCTACCCCTCAGCCAGGATATTAAAAGCTCAGTCCATCCCCAGCATCCTCAGGAGCCCTCCTGCAAGGCCACCGAGATGAACCAGCTCTGCTTCTCTGCAGACCTTTTCTTCCTCCTGGTTATCCTGGTGGAGAGCACCCTGGGCACCCAGGTAGGTCCAGCCTCACCTCTCCTCTACACACTGGAGGGAAATGAGGGGAGTCCACAGAGGGGGCTGGGGAACAGGGGTAGGGTGGGTGCTGCCAGCACCCTCTCGATTTCTCCCTGGAAATTGGCTAGTTTTAATTTCAGGAACATTTCACCACTCTCAACATGGGAAAAAAAAAAAAGAGAGAGAGAATTAGAATTAAAAAAAAATCCCACCTAAAGTACCGAGTCAGGGACCACATCCTTGAGCCTCTATTCCTGGTCAGTGCTTCTGATCCTCGCTGTAGTGTAATAAAAACATCCATATTTCATCCTTGGCTCTATTCATGACCCAGGCCTCCTGAACCTCTGGGAATTCACCGTCTTTCATAGGTCATGAAAGTCCATCCAAGATATCATCAGAACAGCCTGTGTCTCCAGAAGAAGACAGACAGGGATTTAAAGGTTAAAATTTTCAATACCATCCATGTCAGCAACTCTGGGGAGAGGGGAGGGAATGGAGATTGAGCTCAATCACCAATGGCCACTGATTCAATCAGTATGCCTCTGTATTGAAACCTAAATAAAAATCCATGAACACTGGTGTTTAGAGAGCTTTCAGGGTGATGAACACAAGAAGGTGACGTGAGGGTGCTGGGTCACTGGGGTATGGAGGCTCCACACACCTCCACTCCACCTTTGCCCTACTTGTCTCCTCCATTTCACTGTCCCCAAGCTTTATCTTTTATAATAACATGGGCAGAGTAAGCGAAGTGTTTCCTGAGTTCAGTCACTGGGTCTATAGAGTTATTGAACATGGAGGTGGAGTCATGGAACCTCTGATTTTTGACCATTTGGTCACAAGTATGAGTTATTGGAGATCACATGGCTTGCATCTGAACTGAGGACAGTCTTGAGCCCTCAACCTACAGAATCTGCGCTAAGCCCATTGATACACTACCAGAAGTAAATTGACTGTGGCTGTTTGATAATTGGTTAGTGTTGGTAGAGACATCATGTATTTGGCATCAGGGTAAACTCAGACTCATTCTCACCTGTGATATTAGGGGTTAGATGAGGCTTACGGACAGGGAAGTGATGAAAGTAGGACACTGGATCCAGAAACTCTACAGGTAAACTGTATTTTCAGAATTTCTGGCAGAATCAAGTACTGTATCAAATGGGTTGTGACTAGACAGTACCTAGTCCTGACCCCACTACCCACGTGCTTGTGTCCTGGGGCAAATCATCTGCAGTTTCCTCATCTGAACATGGGGGTACATGTTCCATGGGTTCTTTGAAAAGATTACCTGTCATTAATATAAAGAGTTTAATCACATTTTATGGCCAATTTTTTCCATATTCTGGTAAGATGTGTTCATTAAAAAAATGTCTATGTACCTTCTTTGGGGGCAAGAAAAAATATTTAGCTGTCATATATTGATACTCCTCCATGGAGAAGGAAATGGAAACCCACTCCCATATTCTTGCCTGGAGAATCCCATGGACGAAGGAGCCTGGTAGGCTACAGTCCATGAGGTCGCAAAAAGTTGGACATGACTGAGCGACTTAACTAACTAACTAACTCCATTATTAAAATAAGCCAGAAAGACCTGGGACCAAAAGAGTAGAGTGACTGTAGGGTAAGCGAGAAACACTGCCCTTGTGTGGTTGGCTCATGGGACCAAGGCTGACTCAGATAGCTTCCAGGTCCCCTCTTGACTATTCTTTTATTATCTATACTTGATCTTTGTCTTGGTTCATGGCCCAGGCCTCCTAAACTTCTTGGAATTTATCTTCTTTCATAGGTCATGACAGCACTCAAGAAAGGCAACCAGGAAGCTTTCAGGTTTGGCCTGAAACCTCAAACACTCACTTAGATGCTTGAACGTTCACCACTTTTTTGCCAGTACCTCTTGGGATAGTGGAGGGCTCTGAGATTGAGATCAATCAGCCATGGCTGATAATTCAGTCAGTATGGCTGTTTATCGAAAACCTCCATAAAAATCTATAAATATTTGGATTCATAGAGGTTTTGGGGTTAATAATAATATAGTGATCACATGGATCACGTTAATTTATTATCATCTCAGTAGATTGAATATTAGAGATGATTGTGTAAATGTGTCCGATCATCAAAGAGATATTTTACTAAAAAGAATTCGATCATATCCATTCTATTAAAGACTGTGTTTTTGTTGAGAAAATGAAAATGGGAATTAAGTCCCTACAAAGCATTGTTCTTGGGGTGGGGAAACAGCTGTGAAAAATATATGGCAAAGTACCTTGCCTTCTAGGAGGGAGACAAACAATAGCAGAGGGGAGAAATCCTATGGTAGGTCATAAGTTTCTTGAAGGTAGAGAGGGACATGGAGAAAGGACACTGTGCTCCTTCTCTCCAGGGTCAGGGAAAACTTCTGTGATAGGAGGCTTTGAGCAGAGGCTGCCTCTGTGCCTGGTGTGTGTTGGAACAGCAGCCAGGACCAGGGTGGATGGAGCTGGGTGGGTGGAGGGGAGGGGAGTAAAAGGGGAGGGGAGTGGAAGGCGATGAGGCTGAGAGGCCATGGGGGCAGGTCGTGAGGAGACTTGTGGGACTTTTTAAGATCAGAATTTGACTCTCAGTGAAAGGAGGAGTCACTGAGGGATTGGTCATGGGAGCAACGGGGGAAGACTGAATAGTCACAGGATCCCTGAGGCTGCAGTGCAGGGAGTCCCCTCTAGGGGATGAAGGGCAGACACGGAGGCCCAGGGAGCAGGCTGCTGCAGTGGTCCACGTGAGCCCTGATGGAGCGGGATCCACGTTGTTCCCTAGGTGGATCCTAGGTCTCTTGCATAACATGAATGTCTTGCTTTGCTGAGGAGGCTTCATTACCTAGTCATGATGTATTAAATTATTAGCTATTGGTGACTGTTCAACTGATAGTTCTATTACCCTCCCTGAGGTCGTAGAAGAAGAGGGGATGGAGAAGAGAAGACCATGGGGGAGGGTGGGAATGAAAGTTCAAAACCTCCCTCCTGCCAGAAAGTCCTTCTTGTGCATTCAGAGTCCATGCTGGGGTTATGAGGGAATTTCCAAAATCACTGATGTCACATATCAGAAGCCACTTTTATTGTTCTCATCACATAAGAGATACCAAGATTTTTAGCAACTCAGTGTCAGGAAAAGGATGAAAAAATAAACACATATGTTTCTTCTTATAATCACAATATCAACAATATCAGTATTCAATTTATACAGTGTTCCTGATGTCACTAAAGTGAACACACTGGTATGTTTTCTTCGTGACTTTTTCCATTACAGTGTAATTCCTTCATATTTTTTATTAATGGTGGAAAGTTTTTACTATATGCATAAGCACAGAGAATATTAATAGTATTATAAAACCCACATATCCAGACATATATTAATATAATGAATAATAATTATAATATTTAATATACTTAACAATACCACAATATAATTAATAATATTATTAATGCTATAGTATTATAATGAATATAACTATAAATATAATATTAATATAATAACATACTTAATAATATTATTAATATTAATATAATACTATAAAACCCAGGTATTCAGACCCAGCAATTGGACATATAGGACATACATTTTTTCACATGTGATCTCTTTCTGTTCTTGTAGAGTTGTGGTTTTTCTGGTTCACTTGTGTATTTATTTGGGTGTGTTGGGTCTTAGTCATGGCCTGCTGGCTTAGATGCTCTGCAGCATGTGAGACCTTGGTTCCCTGACAAGGGATTGAACCTGGGACTCCTGCATTGGAGGGTGGATGATTTTTAACCACTGGACCACCAGGGAAGTCCTGTAGAAGTTTTTGAGGCTGCTTCATGAGGAGATACACATTTGTACATGATTACTGCAGCACGTCATGCCTAACAACATTCATCATGATGTCCCAGAAAGGAGGTTTACAAATGGACTTTTCAATACGACCGTCCTCCACAACCTTAAATTCTCTATTGCAAAACAAGCAAACAAACAAACCAAACAACAAACCTGGTGGTTCCCCTGTTGACCTTATACACTGAACTGTGATGACGATCCTCATAACTGACCCATTGCCCCTCCCGTTTCAGCAACTTCTAGGCCTGCTTTCTGTCTAGAGGAAAAATTCACAAGTCCTTGCAGGGGCTGAAAGACCAGGTGCTTCATCAAGGGTGATACAGAGAAGTTCAAATGCAATGATGGGGATGGACATCTTTAGCGCTCAGTACATGGAGGATGTACAGAGAGCTTAAAGGTCAACAACTCCCTTATAGAAGAAGGATGCATAAAAACCTGTTCTCACACGAAGGGTCCTGGTGGTAAGACAGGCGGCAGGTCAGAGTGGGAGGGGAAGGCTGGGGAAAGAGGTGGAGCTCAGGAGACCACACACCACTCACATCTGCACAGTGTCTTTCCTCCTTGTTGCCTCCCAGGAGAAGAGGCTGCACTATCCTGTGAAACTTGTAACCCTGAGCATGTCCTTCAGGGGTCAGCTTGGAAGAAGGTCAACCCTGGATGCCTCTTTATGATCGTCTGAGCCTGATCATATACTCCCCTTTCTCAGATGGCAACACTGATTCAGCCACCCTCCAGGGCAGGTCTGCAGTGCTCCTGGCACCCCTCACCCCAACCCGAGGCTTGAAAAACCAATTTCCTTCTCATTGGCCATTCGGGTCGTGGGGACTATGGTTCCACATTTTTCGGAAAATCTTGGATCTGTCCAGGTGACCGGTGTCCACATCTGGAGCTGGAACTCAGCAAGTTCCTTTGTTTTTGCAGAGGACATGCGAAGAGTGGTCCCTGAAACTCTGAAGTCCGAGGAGGATCCCTGCAGAACTGGGCTGTGACTGCTTCTTAAACAGTTCAGTGTCCTCTCAGTTCTTTTCTCCCCTACTCTCCTCAGCAGAACCTGTCTATTTCCTTTCATCCATGAGTCTACATGTCTTAATTCTGTCTCATCCAGCTGTCTCTCAGCACCACAAGAGCCAGCCTTCCCTTTATCCCGAGCACTTAGAGCAGTTCCTGGCACCAAGGAGACAGTTTATAATTCTTTGAGGAAGGAAGGAATGCTGGATGGAGCACATTCCTCATGCCCACAGTAACTACAGAGCGTGCCGTTTGATGACAGGACTTTTGACCCCCATCCTCACGGCATCCTCACCGTCATCCCCCTCCCCACCATCACTGCTCTTCTTGTGGGTGGTCATGGTGGAATTTCCAGCCCCCAGTTATCAGCATCAGTCACGAGAGAAGGGTTTGGGATAAAGAAGCTCCTTGACTGCACAATGATGTTACAACTTTCTTTTCTGTAGCTTCAAACACTGTAGCTTATATTTCAATAAATGCATATTCAAAATTAAACTGACTGGAGTGGAGTCTGTTGTTTGCAACTGCAAACCTTAACTAGTAGGGTCCATGGAAATGGTGGTCCTTCTCTCTGCTCTGCTTAGCAGTGGCTACCTCCCTTTTCCCCATCCACAGAGTGTGCCTTACCAGGTATAGGAAGCAAACCCACTATAGCATCAACTACTTTTTCATAGCCACTCCAAGCTACACAAAAACCTGGGACACAGACACCTCAATGTGTAGGCTTTTATTTCTTACTTCTAAGTTCAGTCAAATGTGGGGGCAGGTTGTTCTCCTGGACTTTCAGAAGGAGAATGGATATTAGACTCAGTTGTCCACTTTCTAAGGAATCTGATTCCCTGAGGTCACACGTAGGGAGGGGACTTATTACTTCAGTTAAAGAAAGGGCAACTACCTTTTTGCATCCCAGGCTCTGTGTTAGCATTTTGCCTGTATTATTCTGTTTATCATCCTAAGAATCCTTCAGGGGAGGAAATGAAGGCATGGAGATGGCTCTCAGCTGCTGTATCCATTTGCTCACCCTGCAGGCCCCCATTCTCCCAAGTAGAGGGACTTTGATGATGTTTTCTTGCTCCTGCCTCTGGGAGGATGTATGTTGGAGACACTTTTGGAGAACAGAGGGGTATCGGTTTTACTACAGATGAGGAAAGTGAGGCATGGGCTCCACAGAAAGAACAGTAATGAAATAAACAAAAACACAGATGGTGCCGGTGCTGGTGCTGTTACTCACTACTTCCCGTAGACTTGGGCAAATTTCTCAGCATCTCTGAGCTTTCCGTTCTTTATTATAAAATAAGGATAATGGTCGTATTTGTTAGTGTTTTTAGCCAGAGACCACTAGAAACAATCTGGTTTCTAATTGAAGTCTGTTCTGCTCAACTTAGTCACTCAGGCACATCTGACTCTTTGTAACCCCATGGGCTGCAGCCCACCAGGCTCCTCTGTCCATGGGATTTTTCAGGCAAGAATACTACACCACGTGGCCATTTCCTTCGCAGAAGTAGCAGTCACTCAAGATAGGGGGATATCTGGTCGTTTTGGTTGTTCCTGTACTTTAGCTTGTTTTGTCTGTGTTCAAACATGGTTACCGAATGTCTTATTTTTGTCCTGATATTTCATGGACACAGAATGACCTTGTCTGACATTGAGGTTCTGTTTAAATGTTAATATTGAGCAGAAGAATATTAGGCCCACTGTGGTGCCAGGGCAGGTCTTGAAACTCAGAGGTTGCTTTTTGCTCTATCAATCTCATCATGTGATCAGAAGAAAAAGTTATTTTTAAAGTGATTTGCACAGGTATTGCCAGAGTAACTTTTACCAATGTCAGATCTGATAACAGTAACATTAATACTGTGAATATATAACAAAGTTAATTCTTACCAAAATTATTACTTTGTAACAGTGTAATAGGATAATGCCTTGGTGTTAATGAAAGGAGACTGGCTTAAGTAACTCACTATACTGCTGTGTGCTCTTGGGCACCATCACTTCATCTCCCTGAGGCAGTGGTGTGTTGGGGAACTGGTTGCTATTTTCAGAGACCCCACATGTTTGGAGTCAGGGAAACAACCTAGACTCACTCTTCTTTATCTTTGTGTCTGTGTTGGGGTTTGGAGAGGGGACTATTGTATTAGGGACAGTGCACTCAGGACCCCTTACCACTTCTCTGCATTTTCAGAATCCCTGGCATATTCAGGTAGTTTATACAATGGATTGTGACAGGAGAGGGTCTTGTCCTGACCCAATCCTGCCACTCACATGCTGTGTGTCCTCGGGCAAGTCATCTGCAATTTTCTCACCTGAATAGGGGGACCAGGCTACATGAGCTTTTTGAAAGAGTTACCAGCCATGACTATGAAGCATTTACACAGTCATGGTCAATGAAGTCCATTTTCCACCAAAGTGTTTTAGTCCAGAAGACTTGTCTACCCATGTTTCCTCACTGCCTACCCAAATAGAAATTTGTGTGTGAAATAATAATTATTTCTCTGTTATGAAATCAATCGGAAAGCTGAGTGACAGCTGAGCTTCTTTCCTCCAGAGGCAACTGCAGGCAGAGTAGGAAATGAAGGACTTCTGTGATTTGCTCATGGGGCCAAGACAGCTTTTTCCAGGTGGCACTATATTAGTAAAAACTCAAGGTTCATATTCTTTCCTCCCAGTCAGACTATTATTTTTATCTTCTTATCGTGATATAGGATGTTAGAAGAGACTCATAATTATATTGTTATGCCCAAAGTCCGAGTCCCCAAAACTGAGAGAATAAAACATCCACCGCAATGCAAAAACAAGAAAGGGTTTTATTGCTAGCTCGAGCTAGGGCTCCGGTCTCATCCAGCACAGTGGAGTCTTGATGAGAGTCCTGAGCTCTGAATCACAGCTGCTTTTATACAGGCGGTTCTTAGTACAGCTGGCGGTAATGATTGGCTGAGCCGTTTGCACACACAGTTTTCAAATCACACAAATCACAAAATCTCATTGGTCAAATGACACAGATCACAAAATCTCATTGGCTCAGGTTTGAATCAAAATCCCAATTCTGATTGGCTCATGTTTGGCACCAGAGGGACTTTCCCAGGGTGTGGTTTCCTGGAATCATGACTCAGGTTTTACAAGAATCTGAATCTTAGGCTTAGTATAGCTTGTTGAGCCTGTCATGGCTTCGGTCTGGCTCTAACAGTATAAATAAGCCTCATCATCAAATAGACTAACAGGAGTCTTATTATATCCAGTCTCTTCAAAGATTATGAACTTGGCATGAGGATGAAATGGGAAATTCATCCCCTTGACAAATATTCATCAAAAACTTATGTCCCCCCGCCTCCACTAAAACTTATATTTCTTGGTGTAGGAAAGCAGCAGAAAAGAAAATTAGTAAGATAATATGCTTTCTAAGAGGGTGATAGACAATTAAGGCCAGAAAATCCCATGCCAGGTGGTGATGAGTGTTTTGTAGAAAGAGAGTGATGGGGATACAGGAGGCTGAAGTTAATGAAACACTGGAATAAGGAGGCCTTGAGCAGAGGCTGACAAAAATTAGCCTGGTGTGTTTGCGCAGCAGCCAGGACCAGGGTGGCTGGAGCTGAGTCGGGGAGGGGAGGTGAGTGGAAGGGGACGAGGCAGAGAGGCCATGGAGGCAGGTCGAGTAGAAGCTTGTAGGACTTCCTAAGAATCAGAATTTGACTCTGAGAGAGCTGGGAAATCGTGAGGGATTGGTCATGGGAACAATGGGATGAAAGTGTTACTCAGTCATGTCTGACTCTCTGCGACCCCATGGACTGTAGCCCGCCAGGTTCCTGTCCATGGAATTCTCCACCAAGAATACTGGAGTGGATTGCCATTCCCTTCTCCAGGAGATCTGCCCAATCCAGGGATTGGACCTGGGCCCCCCTAATTGCAGGCAGGTTCTTTACCCTCTGAGCCATTAGGGAAGCCCAACAATGGGATAGGACTTCAGTTTTAACAGCATCCCTGTGGCTTCAGTGTGGAGAGTGACCTCTAGGGAGCAAAAGGTAGAGACAGAGGACCCTGGGCAGGCTGCTGCAGTGGTCCAGGTGAGTCAAGATGGAGTGTGTACCTGTGTTGGTCCCGGGGTCGATCTCAGTTCTCTTGATAACATGAATGATTGCTCTGTTGAAGTACTATGCATTACTATGTAATGCATCATCACAAATCATGATGCATTAAATCTTTAGACATTGATGACTGATTCGACCTCTAGCCCCTCTCCCCACCCTGAGGTGTGGAGGCAGGGGAAGGGGAAAGGGGGAAAGAAAATTCTGACCCCAGAATTTTGGGAAGGTGTTGCTTCCCCAGGCAACAAATCCCCATTCTTGGGTTAGGTTGAGGCTTTACTAGTCACCTCCTTCACATGAGAAAAGACTCTTTGTTGCTGTTGTCTCTCTGGAAACTTCAACTGTGTGTTAGGAGTTCTGTGCCAGGAATGGGATGAAGATGAAATTAGTATTTCTTATGAAAGTTGCAACCTCAATATCCCTCAATATTTCTTTATTTTGTTGTCCAAGATGGACCCAAAGTAAACACACTGGTGTGTTTTCTTCTGTGCATTTCTCCATTACTGCATGATGCCTTCACACTTTCATTTCAGGGTCATCGTGAAGTCGCTCAGTTGTGTTCTACTCTTTGTGACCCCATGGATTGTAGCCCACCAGGCTCCTCCATCCATGGAATTTTCTAGGCAAGGGTACTGGAGTGAGTTGCCATTTCCTTCTCCAGGGGATCTTCCCAACCCAGGGATCGAACCTGGGTCTCCCGTATTGCAGGCAGGTGCTTTACCATCTGAGCCATCAGGGAATCATTTCAGGGTGGAAACTGTCAACCACACACATATGTACAGAAAATAGTATTATAAACCCATGGACTATTGTCCAGTTCCAATCATTATCAACATATAGAGAATATTCTTAAACTGTATCCTCCTTTTTGATGTATTTTGATGCCAATCAATAGCATCTTGCCAATTCATCTGTAAATATTCAGTAGTAATAGCAATTATTTACAATATTACCTTGTCATTATCATGCCTAACCATATTAGTAATAATGTCCTGGAAAGGAGGGTATCAAACAGCCGTTTCACATTTCACACCCCTACCACTCTCTATTGCAAAGAAACTGGGGATTTCAGTTGTTCATCTTGCCGACTGAGCTGTCTGACCTCCTATCTGACCCTCCCATGCCTACCTTCCCACAGCCCAACTTCTGCCTTGGCCTCCATACAGGGATTCAAGCAAGACCAAAATATTCAAACACTTCTGCATTGCCAAGCCCAGGTTCTGGAAGACCTTTTTACACGGCAGCTGCAATGCTAAAAACAGCAACTTCAAGATCAGGGAGTACTGGGTGAGGACTTGTGATAGTGTTATCAGGTCCTAGGGAAAGACAGAGGGCAGGGCAGGGCAGCGCGGGAGGGGAAAGAGAAAGAGACAGAGCTCAGGAAACCACACACCCTTCACAACACCCCAGTGACTTTTTCCCTTGATGCCTCCCTGGAGAAGTGGCTGTAGTATCCGTGGAATGAGCATGTCCTCCATGTGCCAGTGTGGCAAAAGGTCACCCCCAGAAGCCCCATCATCATAATCTGATTCTATTCACACGCTCCCATTTTTCAGATGAGAACACTGAGTCAGTCACTCTGCAGAGCAGGTCTGGAGTGCTCCTCAGTACCCCACCTTGGCCTGGAAAACTCCCTTGCTTTTTGTTGGTTACCCTGGTCCTGGGAAGACTGTGGTTGCACATTTCTGGGATGGTCTAGGACCTGTACAGTGTTCAACTCTGGGACTTTAGAGATGTCAATCAGCAAGTTCCTTCTCTTTTACAGAGAACCCGTGAACTATGCTTCCCTGAGATGCTGAAGTACAAGGAGGATCCACCCAGGGCTGTGTTCTGGCTGCTTCTGAAAAACTTCAGCCTTTGCCTTTTCCTTCTCAACCCTCCCCTCCTCAGCAGAAATCTTCCTCTTCCCTTCCCTCTATGGGCCTGCTTGCTTTAGTTCTGTCTCATCCAGTTGACTCTAGGTACCATGAGAGCAAGTCTTCTTTTTATCCCTAGAATGATGTGCAGCTCCTGGCACAAAGGATTCAGTCCATGAACATTGGAGGAAGAAAGGAAGGAATGCAGGAGCAAAGCTGCACATGACTGGAGTGTCTGCAGAGCCTGGGATTGAATCCAGGATCTCGTCCTACTCTTCTTCCCCACTGCCTCCTCACCTTAATCCTCTACCCCACCATCACCTCCAGAACCTTCTGGAACCTGAGTGCCTGGATGCTGCCCCTCTTCCTGCAGCCAGAACTCCTGGGACCCACCTCTTTTTTTGATAAATATGATTTGATACTCATGAAGTCTCACCCCAAATCTTTTTTTTTTAATTTTAAAAATTATTTCAAAAAATTTTTTGAGATAATTATTTTATTATTATTATTATTTTACTTTATTTACACATCATCTATGTTAATATCAGATAGTATTGCCTAGGTGTTGTTTGTATTTTGGTAACATCCAAGTAACTGGGGACACATGACTAAGAGGTTTTGGCATGTGTCTTCCTCCTGTTTTTTAACCTATAATTCCTCTAGCAAGTCACTTTTCCTTGTGTGCGTATTAGTCTTTCAGTCATGTCCATCTCTTTGCGATTCCGTGGACTGTAACCCTCCAGACTCCTCTGTCCATGGAATTCTCCAGGCCAGAATATTGGAGTGGACTGCCATTCCCTTCTCCAGGGCATCTTCCCAAACCAGGGATTGAACCTGGATCTCTCACATTCCAGGCAGATTCCTTACCATCTGAACCACCAGGAAAGCCTTAGCTGTAGTTCTGTTTCTTCGTCTCTAAAATATGAACTTTGAAACTTAACTCCTAAGATGGTTAAATAATAAAAAGCTACTTTCCCCTGAACACTTACTCTGAGTCCACTCTACAGGTCATAAAGTTAAATGTCCTCCAGGGAAGGGAGTGAAAGTCACTCAGTAATGTCCAACTCTTTGCAACCCCATGGAATGCTCCAGTACAGTCCATGGAATTCTCCAGGCCAGAATACTGGAGTGGGTAGCCTTTCCCTTCTCTAGGGGATCTTCCCAACCTAGGGACTGAACCCAGGTCACCCATACTGCAGGTGGATTCTTTACCAACTGAACTATCAGGGAAGCCCAAAATGGTCTCCAGGCTAGGTGAGTAACGGGGTTGGGAGTATTTGGAGTGGGGGTGGAAGCAGGGGGACAAAAAGGAAGCGTGGGGATTATGGGAACTGGAGAAAGCTCCCCTCCTGAGAAGAGAGTAGCTCTCCCTCAGTTCACAGCTTTCAGAGCATGGTCCCTTGAGCAGCACCCCCAGCCCCCAAAAGGTGGTAGATGTGGACACTGAGGTCCCACTCCTGTCCTCCCAAATCAGATCTCAGAAAGTGGAGCTCTCAGATCTGTATTTGAACAAATGGCTAAGGGATTCTGGTGCTCACTCAAAGTTGCAGTCCACTGCCCTTGATAAATTGCAGGACTGTGTTGTTGCCAGATGGTTTACTTTTTCAAACAATGCTAGAAATTCATTTTCTGTAAAACTCCCACTGTTAAATCCTGGCAAACTTTTCAAAATTGTGAAATGTACTCTGTGGGCTAACGATCGTTGATATATCCTAGCCAGATGTGCAATCTTTTGTTTATGCTCTTCCTTTTAATATTTGAAATAATCCTTATAAAACATTATTCATGACCTCACATTTAAGAAGGAAGACCCTGTAGGTCCAAAAAGTGAGGTGCTATTACACCACATAGTAAGAAAGTGTTTGCTCATGACTTGGATATGAATGTCCCTCTCAGAGGGCACAGCATTTCAAACATCTGAACACCTCTGTCTGCCCCTGGTACATTCCATCCATTTCACCATGTGGCCTTAGATAGCATGGGATCCAAGAGTCTTCTGCTTCAGAGGGAAGAACTGTGGAATAGAAGCAGAGATAGGATCTGGAGTCCCACAGTCTTGGATCTTTATCCAGAATACAATGCCTGTGATGTTCTTGCCTTGTTATTTCTCTGAAGATACATGCAGAGGCTGGAGAGGTTTGTAATTAGAGACCTCGGTCATGCATGAGCTGGAGGGGGCAGGGGAAGGGAGGCTGAGCCCATCAAGGGGCGTCTAACCTGGACCAGAGTGAGGAGGACCAGGAAAGGAGGACGTTGGGAGAGAAGATGAGAGAGGGAGGGCAGAAAAGAGGAGTCTCTGCTGTTAGGAGAATTCTCTGCAGCTGCCTGGTCTCAGGTGGACAGACTGAGGCTCAGGGCCAGCGGGCCTCCTGAGCTAGAATCCTACCTCCCACAGGTTGTGTGTCCTGAGCAAGTGGCTTTCCTTCTCTGACACAATGGGATGAGAATCCCAGATGCTGTAGGACTGACTTGAGGCTAAATGAAATCACGCACGTGGAATGTCTCAGGAGAGAGGGACCCTCCACTTACAGTGGCTTGTTCTCAGTGAGTCACCCACTGCCAATGCCTTTCTGCCCTGGGGCAGCTCAGTATTGAGAGTTCTTGTAATGGCAACACCACTCCAGTACTCTTGCCTGGAAAATCCCATGGACGGAGGAGCCTGGTGGGCTGCAGTCCATGGGGTCGCTAGGGGTCAGACATGACTGAGCTTTTCACTTTCACGCATTGGAGAAGGAAATGGCAACCCACTCCAGTGTTCTTGCCTGGAGGATCCCAGGGATGGGGGAGCCTGGTGGGCTGCCATCCATGGATGGGGTCGCACAGAGTTGGACACGACTGAAGCAACTTAGCAGCAGCAGCCCTTCTCAAAGGAAAGGGTGTCTGTGCAGGAAGGCAGCCCCCTGTGTCCTCTGCAGCTCATCACCCAGCTCTGAGCCTTCTTGACATTTGGCTGGACTTGCTCCTGGGGCTTCTGGGCACTGAGCCCAGCTCCCTCCTCCTTGATCCTGGAGTGGAGAGCAGGGTGTGTGTGTGTGTGTGTGTATTAACAGAAGAGTGACTGTGTGTGAATGGCTGAGTGCAGGGCTTGTGGTCAGTGGCTGTAACTGGGACTGCATATACAGGAGCGAGTGAAGGGACTGTGCGTGTGTCACCCCTCACGTGTGCACCATGGTTTTCAGCCAACAGTGCAACTGAGTGCACGTGCACAGACTCGGAAACCAGAGCCCCGACTTCAAATCCTCTCTCCATTCTGACTGTAGGCAAATTACTTTATTTGCTTTCACCTCAGGTTCCTCCTCTGTAAATAAAGACATGTCAATAGTTCCTCACCCCCTCCTTTAGGATTTTTGCAAATTATTGGAGTTAATATATGTCAAGTGCTTAGGATAATGCTTAACATATAAAAAGCTTAACATATAAATGCTTAACATATAAAAACATTACTGTTTTTACCCACAGTAATTACTTACTGCTATTATTATTAATAGTACAAGGGACTTTGACATCTTAGGGAAAACGAAGCTATGTCCGTTGTGTCCGTTGATTCCACAGCGACCTCATGAGGTGGGCAGTGCTGATATCACGTGACACCTGAAGACATGGACTCTGGGAGATTCACACGCTCAGGCACAGAGTTAGGAAAAGGCAGAGCTGGAACTGAGGTGCTGTGACCCCAATGCCACTGGAGGAGAGAGCAGGAGGAAGGGGAAGTTGCAGTGGATCGTCTAAGGTCCCCTGAGTTCCACTCAGGCAAGGCACACTCCTAGTTGTGAAACAGATTGAGGAATGGCAGGCGGTCATGCTGTGGAGACGCGGTCAGCTCCCTGCCTGCCCATTCTCTGCCCCTCCCCTTACTCCTTTTTCTACCCAGAAAATAGGGTGGCTGCTCAAGCAGGACATTATCTTCTGCAGCCGAGTTCCACTGGGACCAGTGGCAGGGAAGAGCAAGGGTCCATCCGGCGGAGAAGCTGTGGCACTGGCTGCACATAGGTGTGCTTCTAAGGTAGGTGAAGGGAGTGGAGACGGATGAAGGGTGTTGATGGCAAGATGTGACGATGCCTGCAGGAGGCTGAGCTCGCACAGCGGTTGCTGTGGGCGAGCTAACACACTGCTGATATCCTATCTGCCCTTTGATCGGCTCTCATCCACTCACTGACTATCTATCACGTTCCATGCACTGCTCTAGGTACTGGGACGCTCCCTGAGTGACCATACTGGAATCACGATCTGTGTTCACAGGAGACCCACGGGCGGAGTCAAGTCTGAGAAGCGCTGTTCCTTGGTATTTGGCCCCAGCAACCAGAAACATGAAGTCAGGTGATTGCACAATAGACAGGACTGACCCAGCTCCTCCCCTTCTTCTCTTCCTTCCTCATTGCCTGGTCACACCCCTCGGCCAGGATATTAAAAGCTCCATCCATCCTCAGGAGCCCTCCTGCAAGTCCATGAAGATGAACCGGCTTTGCCTCTCTGCAGCCCTTCTCTTCCTCCTGGTCATCCTGGTGGATGGCACCCCAGAGGATATTAACAAGAGCCATGACCACGGTATGTCTGGACTCATCTCTCCTCTACACACTGGAGGGAAATGAGGGGAGTTCATGGAAAGGGCGAGGGGCATGTGTGGGGTGGGTGCTGCCAGCCCTCTCTGGATTTCTCGTGGGAAATTGGGCAGTTTTAACTCCAAGAACATTTCACCACTCTCAACATGGAAAAAAAGGCTTGATTGAAAGAATAAAAGATGATGAAGAGACAAAAAAAAAAAAAAAAAGGAAAATTAGAATTAAAAGAATGTATAAAGTACCAGGTAAAGTACCAGATCAGGGACCACCTCCCTGAGACTCTATTCCTGGTCAGTGGTCTCTGATCCTCACTGTAGGGTAATAAAAAGATATATATTTGATCCTTGACTGATTCATGAGGCAGGCCTTTTGAACCTCTTGGAATTCACTGTTTTTCATAGGCCATGAGATGAGTCATGGACAGCAACTGACGATAACTTCAGAACTGCGCTTATCTCCAAAGCAAGACAAACATGCTTTTGCAAGTTAGAATTTTCACCAGGCCCCATGACAGCATTTCTGGGGAGAGCGGAGGACACTGAGACTCAGTCAATCACCAATGGCCACAGATCAATCAATATGCCTTTGATTTGAAGCCTAAATAAAAATCTGTAAGCACTGGTGTTTAGAGAGCTTTCAGGGTAATGAACACAAGGAGGTGACGTGAGGGTGCTGGGCTCGCTGGGGTAGGGAGGCTCCGCACACCTCCACTCTGCCTTTGCCCTACCCGTCTCCTCCATTTCACTGTCCCCAAGCTTTATCTTTTATAATAACATGGGTACAGTAAGCGAGGTGTTTCCTGAGTTCAGTTGCTGGTTCTATGGAGTTATTGAACATGGAGGTAGGGGTCATGGAAGCTCTGATTTTCACCCACTTGGTCACAAGCATGAATTATTTGAGATCACATGACTCATATCTGCCCTGAGGACAGTAAGAGCTCTCAACCAGCAGGATCTGCACCAAGTCTACCCATACACTATCAGAAGTGAATTGACTGTGCGACACCCAGTGGGTGTGTGGGGAATTGGTTGGTGTTGGTAGAGACATCACACATTGGTGTCAGAGAAAAACTCAGACTCACTCTACATCGTGATATGGGGGCTGAGGTGAGACGCGGGCACAGGGGAGTAATGAAAATACCCGGAAACTCTTAGCAGTTATGTGTGTTTTCAGAGTTCCTGGCCAAATCAGAAAGTGTGTCAAGTGGGCTGTGACGGGACAGTACCTTGTCCTAACCCCCTACCACCATGCCTTGCGTCCTGGGGCAAGTCATCTGAAGTTTCCTCATCTGAACAGGGGTACACGTTCCATGGGTTCTTTGAAATGATTACCTGTCAGGAATATAAAGAGTTTGATAACATTTCATGACCACTTTTGTCCATTTTCTACTTAGATGTGTTAATTTTTGAAAAAAATATGTCTGAGTACCTTCCTTGAGCAAGAAAGAGTATTTAAGTATCATGTAATGATAGTTCTTTATTATTAAAATGAATCAGAAAGATGTAGGACCACTGAGCAGAGCAACTTCAGGGAAAGGGAAGAAACACGGCCCTGCGTGGTTGACTCGTGGGACCAAGGCTGGTACACTCTTAGTGAAGTCTCCAAGCCCTTTCCCTTGTCCCCTTTGACTGTTATTTTATTATCTGCTTTTGATTGTTTTCCTGGTTCTTGGTCCAGGCCTTCTCAAACTCTTGGAATTTACTGTCTTTCATAGGTTATGAGATGACTTACGGAAGACGAAATGAGAACCATTCAGGTACGGACTGGTCAAAAAAAATTTAAACCACCTTGTAAAGGTTTGAACCTTCATGCCGCTTCACTAGGCCGGCACCTCTGGGGAGAGTGGAGGATACTAACCGGGATCAATTATCAACAGCTGACAATCCAATCAACATGCCGATTTATTGAAAACTCAATAATATCCATAAACATTGGGGTTCAGAGTATTTTCAGGGAGATGAACACAAGGAGGTGACGTGAGCATGCTGTGCTCACCAGGACGTGGAGGCTTCACACACCTCCACTCCCCCTCTGCCCTGCCCGGCTCCTCTGTTTCTCTGTCTCTGAGTCGCCTCCTTTCTAAATGTCTGGAAAAAGTGAGTGAAGCGCTTTCCTAATTCAGTCGCTGGTTCTATTGAGTGAGTAAAGGTGGAAGAGGGGTCGTGGTGCCTTTGACTTTTAGCTAGTTGGTCACAAGTGTGAGTTATTCAGGACCCTGGGGCTGGCATCTGAACTGAGGACAGTCTTGAGCCATCTGTGTGCAGAGTCTGATGTACCTGATCATCAAGTAGATTTTTTTACTAAAAGGAATTCAAGTCACATTCATTCTATTCAATGACTGTGCACTTGCTGAAAGAATGAAGATGGAAGTTACTAAGTCCCTACAAAGCATTGTTCTTGGGGTAGGGAAGCAGCCGTGAAGAAAATATGGCAAAATAATTTGCCTTCTAGGAGGGAGACAAACAATAGCAGAGGGGAGAAATCCTATGGTAGGTCATAAGTTTCCTGAAGGTAGAGAGGGACGTGGAGAAAGGACTCTGTGCTCCTTCTCTCCAGGGTCAGGGAAAACTTCTGTGATAGGAGGCTTTGAGCAGAGGCTGCCTCTGTGCCTGGTGTTTGTTGGAACAGCAGCCAGGACCAGGGTGGATGGAGCTGGGTGGGTGGAGGGGAGGGGAGTGAAAGGGGAGGGGAGTGGAAGGCGATGAGGCTGAGAGGCCATGGGGGCAGGTCACGAGGAGACTTGTGGGACTTTTTAAGATCAGAATTTGACTCTCAGAGAAACTGGGAGTCACTGAGGGATTGGTCATGGGAGCAATGGGGTAGGAATCAAAATAGTCACAGGATCCCTGAGGCTGTAGTGCAGAGAGTGCCCTCTAGGGGATGAAGGGCAGACACGGAGGCCCAGGGAACAGGCTGCTGCAGTGGTCCACGTGATCCCTGATGAAGCGTTTATTTATGTTGTTCCCTGAATCGATCTCAGGTTTCTTGAATAATATGAATGTCTTGCTCTGTTGAGGTTTCTGTGGAGGCTTCATTACCTAGTCATGATGCATTAAATCATTAGCTATTGGTGATTGTTCAACTGACAGCTCCTCTCCCCTCCCTGAGGTGGAGGCAAGGAGGAGGAGGATGGAAGATAAAAGATCAAGGAGGAGGGTAGCAAGAAAAGCTCCAATCCTCTCTCCTGCTAGACAGTCCTTCCTGTGCATTCAGAGCCCATGCTGGGGTTACGAGGGTCCTTCCAAAATCATTGACATCACATACCAAAAGACACTTTCATTGTTCTCATCACATAAGAAATACCAACGTTTTTAGGAACTTAGTATTAGGAACAGAATAAAAAAACATATATTTCTTCTTATAATCACAATATCGGCATATCACTATTCAATTTATAGAATCCTCTTGAGGTATCCAAAGTTAAACACACTGGTATGTTTTCTTCATGTCCTTTTCTGTTACAGCATGTTTCCTTCACATTTTTTTTTATTAATGGTGGAAAGTTTTTTAACATGCACATAAGCACAGAGAATAGTATTATAAAACCCAGGTATCCAGACCCAGTAATTACTGACCTATAGCAAATATTTTTCACCTCAGAGCTCTTTTTCTTGTTTTAGAGTTGTGGGTTTTGTTTTGCGCATTTGTGTATTATTATTATTATTATTATTTTTTGGCTTCCTAGGTAGTGGTAAAGAACCCACCTGCCAATGCAGGAGATGCAAGAGACCTGGGTTCAATCCCTGGGTTGGGAAGACACCCTGGAAGAGGGCACAGCCACCCACTCCAGTATTCTTGCCTGGAGAATCCCCTGGACAGATGAGCCTGGTGGGCTACAGTTTGTAGTGTTGCAAGGAGTCCGCCACGACTGAAGTGACTTGGTGTGCATGCGCATGCACACATGCACATATTTATTTGGATATATTGGGTCTTAGTTGCAGGTTGAAGGCTCAGTAATTGTGGCCCATTGGCTTAGTTGCCCCATGGCATATGGGCCCTTAGTTCCCTGACAAGGGATTGAACCCAGGATTCCTTAGTTGGAAGGAGGTTCTTAACTACTGAACCACCTCGGAAGTCTTATAGAACTTTTAAGGCTAATCACAGGCATTATACCAATTTTCCTTAAAATACTTCACGAGAAGATAATATGATTATTATATCATGTTGCATCTAGCAATATTCATAATTCTGTCCCAGAAAGGAGGTTTTCAAACGGCCTTCTCAATTTGACCACACCCCACAACTCTAGCATTCTCTATGGCAAACAAACTGACAGTTCTAGTTGCTGACCTTGTATGGAGTTGTGATGACCATCTTCATAACTAAGTCACTGTCCCTCTCATTCCAGCAGCTTCTAAGCCTGCCTTCTGCCTGAAGCCTAAATTAATAGGTCCCTGCAAGGCCAAGAAGATCAGGTACTTCTACGATGCCAAGACCGGGCAATGCCAACGCTTTTTCTACGGTGGCTGCAAAGGGAACTTGAATAACTTCCACACCATAGCGCTGTGCATGAAGACCTGCGATCATACGGCGTGGTCCCGGAGGTAAGACAGAGCGCAGGGGACGGGCGGAGGGGAAGGGCTGGGGAAAGGGGCGGAGCTCAGGGGGCCACACACCATCCACCCTGCACAGCGTCTTCCTCCTCGCTGCTGCCAGCAGAGGCTGCAACGTCCTGTGAAACCACACTGAGCGAGTTCTCCAGGGAGAGAATGGCGGAAGGTCAACCCCAGAGGCCTCTTTGTGATCATCTCAGCCTGATCACATGCTCCTCTTTCTCAGTTGGGAACACTGACTCAGCCACCCTCCAGGGCAGGTCTGTAGGACTCCTGAGCGCCTCCCCCTATCCAGGCTTGGAAAACTCACTGCCTTTTTGTTGGTTTCATATTTCTTTTGAAAATCTAGGATCTGTCAAGATGAACAGTATCTAGGTTTGGGGCTACAGTGAAGTCACTCAGGAAGTTCTTTTTTTTTTCTCCCTTGCAGAAGACGTGGGAAGAGTCATGCTCCAAAACTCTGAAGTGTGAGGAGGATCCATGAAAGTCTGGGCTGCTCCTGAAACAGTTCAGTCTCCTTGCATTTCTTCTCTCCCCTCCCTTCTTCAGCAGAGCCTGCCTGTTTTCTTTCCTCCATGATGCTGAGAGACTTCCCTGGTGGCTCAGATGGTAAAAGCGTCTGACTACAATGTGGGAGACCTGAGTTCAATCCCTGGGTCAGGAAGATCTCCTGGAGAAGGAAATGGCAACCCACTCCAGTGTTCTTGCCTAGAAAATCCCGTGGACAGAGGAGCCTGGTAGGCTACAGTCCATGGGGTTGCAAAGATTAGGACACTACTGAGCAACTTCACTTCACTTTATGATGCTGGGTAAGATTGAGAGCAGGAGAAGAAGATTGAGAGCAGAGGATTGAGAGCAGAGGATGAGATGGTTGGGTGGCATCACCAACTCAATGGGCATGAGTCTGAGCAAATTCTGAGACAAAGTAAAAGATAGGGAAGTCTGGCATGCTGCAGCCCATTGGGTTACAAAGAGTTGGACACGACGTAGTGTCTGAACAATGTGGGTCTATACACCTTAGTTCTGTCTTATCCAGTTGGCTGTAAGCACCACGACAGCATGTCTTTCCTTTTTCCTAAGCACTTACCACAGTTCCTGGCATGAAGGAAGCCGTTCATAATTATGTGAGGAAGGAAAGAGTGAAGGAGGAGCACATTCCTCTCGACCAGAGTAGCTAGAGAGCCTGAGGTTTGACGCCAGGATTGTTGTCTCAACCCACATACTCATGGCCTCCTCACCATACCATCACTGCTCTCCTTGTGTGAGGCCTTGGTGGAATTTCTGGCTTCCATTTCTCAGCATCAGTAATGAGAGAAGTCTTTGCAATAAAAAAGCCCTCCTTTCCCATGAAGATGTTGCAGTTTTCCTTTCTGTATTTTCAAACACAGTGGCTTACATTTCAATAAATGCATATTCAAAACTAAACTCAGGGCAGTGGAGTTTGTTGTTTTCAACTACAAATGTTTACCAATAGGGTCCATGGAAATGGTGGTTCTTCTCTCTGTTCTGCAGAGCAGTGGGTGCCTCCCCTTTCCCAGCCCACAGACTGTGCCCTACCGGGTAGAGGAAGCAAACCCATGATAGCATCATTGACCTCTTAATAGCCACCCCAAGTTACACAAAAAATCCTGGGAGACAGACACATCAGCATGAAAGCTTTTATTCCTTACTTCTAAGTCTAGTTCAAAATTGGGGGCAGGCTGTCCTCCTGGACTCTCAGAAGGGGAAAATGCATAAAATTCAGTTGTTCATCTTTCTAAGGAATCAGATTCCCTGAAGTCACGTGTGGGGAGGCGGTGTCTTACTTCAGTTAAAGAGGGGCAGCTACCATTTAGTGTGCCAGGCTCTGTGTTAGCATTTTGCCTGCATTATTCTATTAACCATCCTAAGAATCCTTCAAGGGAGGAAATGGAGGCATGGAGATGGCACTAAGCTGCTGTATTAATTTTCTAACTTGGCAGCCTCCGTCTGTCTCAAGTAGAGGGACTCTGATGAAGTTTTCCTGCTCTTCCTCTGGGAATATGTAGGAGGGAGGCACTTTGGGAAAACAGAGTATCTGCTTCATGACAGATGAGGAAAATGAGGCATGGGGGCCACAGCAAGTATCAGTTCAGTTCAGTTCAGTTGCTCAGTCATGTCCGACTCTTTGCGACCCCATGAACTGCAGCACACCAGGCCTCCCTGTCCATCATCAACTCCCGGAGTCTAACTAAACCCATGTCCATCGAATTGATGATGCCATGCAACCATCTCATCCTCTGTCGTCCCCTTCTCCTCCTGCCCTCAATCTTTCCCAGCATCAGGGTCTTTTCAGATGAGTCAGCTCTTGGCATCAGATGGCCAAATATTGGAGTTTCAGGTTCAGCATCAGTCCTTCCAATGAATACCCAGGACTGAGCTCCTTTAGGATGGACTGGTTAGATCTCCTTGTAGTCCAAGGGCTCTCAAGAGTCTTCTCAAACACTACAGTTCAAAAGCATGAATTCTTCGGCACTCAGCTTTCTTTATAGTCCAACGCCCACATCCACACATGACCACTGGAAAAACCATAGCCTTGACTAGATGGACCTTTGTTGGCAAAGTAACGTCTCTGGTTT
>SJYV01038668.1:0-23932 GCA_006410875.1 Neotragus pygmaeus | reverse complement strand
GGGCCGGGGGCGCGGAGGGCGGGGGGAGCTGAAGTCATGGTGGGCCTGGAGCAGCGAGAGTGGGAAGGAAACGTCCTCCGTGTATCTGTCGGTTTCATCCATCCCACCCAGCAAGTACCTACTGCGTGCACCGCTTCAGACTCAGATAGTTCAACAGTGAATAAAACAAAGTCTCTGCCCTTTGGACCGCAAATGAACATGTATATGTGTCGTTGTTCAGTCATGAAGTAATGTCCAACGCTTTGCGACCCCGTGGACTTCAGCACACCAGGCTTCCCTATCCTTTACCATCTCGAGGAGTTTGCCCAAGTTCATGTCCATCGAATCGATGATGCCATCCAATCATGTCATCCTCTGTCATCCCCTTCTCCTTCTGTCTTCAGTCTTTCCCAGCATCAGGATCTTTTCCAATGAGTCAGCTCTTCACACGAGGTGGCCAAATTATTAGAGCTTCAGCTTCAGCATCAGTCCTTCCAATGAATATTCAGGGTTGATTTCCTCTAAGATTAACTGGTTTGATCTCCTTGCTGTCCAAGGGACTCTCAAGAGTCTTCTCCAGTCCCACAGTTAAAAAACATCAATTCTTCAGCACTCTGCTTTCTTTATAGTCCATCTCTCACATCCATACATGACTACTGGAAAGACCATAGCCTTGACTATATGGTCCTTTGTCAACAAAGTGATGTCTTTGCTTTCTAACACACTGTCTAGGTTTGTCATAGCTTTCCTTCCAAGAAGCAATCATCTTCATGGCAAACAGGAGGGGAAAAGGTGTAAGCAGGGACAGATTTCCTCCTCTTGGGCTCTAAAATCACTGAGGATGGTGACTGNTCTAACACACTGTCTAGGTTTGTCATAGCTTTCCTTCCAAGAAGCAATCATCTTCATGGCAAACAGGAGGGGAAAAGGTGTAAGCAGGGACAGATTTCCTCCTCTTGGGCTCTAAAATCACTGAGGATGGTGACTGTAGCCATGAAATTAGGAGATGGTTGTTTCTGGCAGGAAAGCTATGACAAACATATATATGTCAGATGGTCATTACTCTGGAGAAAAGTAAAACAGGAAAGAGCCACTCAGAGGGTGTGTAGGGGAAGGGGCTGCTGGGGTTGTGTGTGCTTTGAGAAGGCCACAAAGATAGTTTGACAGCATGGAGACCTGGGGGACTGAGGCAGGAGGCAGAAATAACAAGTGCAAAGGCCCTGGGGCAGCACCTGCTGGAAAAGCGCCAGGGAAGACAGTGTAGTGGGAGCAGAGTGAATGAGGAGGAGAGCACCAGAGGTGAGGTCAGGGGGGCAAGGAGGATTCTGGCTGTGGACCTGGAGTGGAGTGGGAGCCATCCGAGGCTGTTGTGAATAATGACGGGCCAAAAAGGAAGCCATCAGGCCGGGCAGTGATGTGGTCACCGAGGCAAGAGGAGATAATGGTTGGGTGGGGCCGTGCTGTGAGCAGCAGTCAGATTCTGGATGTATCCTGAAAATAGAGCAGACGGGATTTGCCAGTGGGTCAGAGTGGACAGGAGGGCCCAGGGTGGCTGGGGTGAGGAACCAGCAGAAGAGTTGACGTGTACGAGTGACAGTGGCCAAGAGTGGCGGGGGAATGAAGACGTGGTCTGGGACGTGGTATGTTTGCCGTGCCCTTCAGACATCCGGGTGGAGGTGGGCGCTGAGTCTGGGAGCCTGGAGCCTAGGATGGAGGGCTGGGTGGGGGTTGGAATCTTAGGCGTCATCACACACAGGGCGCAAAATGCCACCGGCCTTGTTGCGGGAGGCAGGATGGAGCCCCGCCCACCCAGCTGGTAGAGGCTGGTAACTGAAAGGGAGCGGCCAAGCAGATGGAGGAGGCTGGGAGTTCTGAGAAGGCTCCAACTGGAGGCCAGAGGAGGATGAGCCCGAGGGCGGGCTCTTTCCACGGGAGCCTCCTCTGACCTTTGTCCAGGAGGCTGGGATGTGGTGGGAAGACCCCCAGCGCCTGACATGCGGTCACGCACTTGCCCGCTGTGTGTGGGCTCCATGGCAGCGACCCTCCGAGAGCCTCGTCTGTAACAGGACACTAACATCCGTTTCTGTATTAATTTCCTGATCCCCCTGGTCCGCACCCCAGAGCTGTTGTTCCCCGTCTCACCATTCCGGGGCCCAGTCTTTGACCCTTGAAAGTAACCAGTAGCTTAAGATGTCACACAGAGCCTTTGGAGGGAAGTTGGGGGGTTGGGACGAGGTCAGCAAAGCCCTCAGCCAGGCCGGGCGGGGCTGTTCCCACAAAACTGCACACGTCATCTTCTCTGTCACTTGCTCTGCCTCAGCCTGGAGTCTGCCCCATCTTTTTTTGTTGTTTTTTCTTTTTCATTGAGGTATAGTTGAGTTCTAGTGTGTTAATTACAGCTATACAGCAGTAATTCTGTAGTTATACACACACACATATTCTTTTTTAAAAATACCCTTTTCCATCATGGTTTATCATAGGATATTGACTACATTCCCTGTGCTATGCAGTAGGATCTTGTCGTTATCCATCCTATATGTAGAAGCTTACGTCTGCTAATCCTGATCTCCCACTCCATCCCTCCCCCAGCTCGCCTCCCCCTCGGCAGCCACCAACCAGCCTGTTCTCTGTGTCCACAGGTCTCTGTTTCTCTTTCATAGATCCCATATATTAATGATACCATGTGGTGTTTGTCTTTCTGACACACACANTGATGCTTTTGAAGTGTGGTGTTGGAGAAGACTCTTGAGAGTCCCTTGGACTGCAAGGAGATCCAACCAGTCCATTCTAAAGGAGATCAGTCCTGGGTATTCATTGGAAGGACTGATGCTGAAGCTGAAACTCCAGTACTTTGACCGCCTCATGTGAAGAGTTGACTCATTGGAAAAGACTTTGATGCTGGGAGGGATTGGGGGCAGGAGAAGAAGCAGATGACAGAGGATGAGATGGCTGGATGGCATCACTGACTTGAGGGACATGAGTTTGGATAAACTCTGGGAGTTGGTGATGGACAGGGAGGCCTGGTGTGCTGTGATTCATGGGGTCGCAAAGAGTCAGACATGACTGAGTGACTGAACTGAACTGAAGTAATCAAAAGTTATCTCACTTCAAGACCCTTAACTTAATTAAATTGGCAAAGAAGCTTTTTCTAAAAAGGTCACATTCACAGGTTCTGGGTAGGCATATCTTTTGTGGTGTTGCCTATAAAGCCACTATGTGATACAGGAAATGTAGCTCAGTCTAGTTAAGACAGATTTTAGTGATCCCAGGGAATAGAGCTGTGTGTCAAGCAAGAGAAAACAGACATAAAAGGTGTGTTTATCAAGCCAGTCACCACCACGATTGACTCATGGACTTCTGCTGTGGAAAGACAGGGAGCCAGTACAAGTATATATCCTACATACGTATCTTACCCAGTGTGCAAGTGATTTATACACCAACTCCTGTTGGTCTCTGGTTAAGGAGTGATTCCTGGGGCATTAATTCTCTGAACATGGGCGGGGTGGACTAGAGGAATCCCTTAGGCAAAGGATGCAGATATGAAAGTTGGAAGCTAGATAGAATGTGCTAAAATGATGAAAGAATATCTTTTATATTATATTTATCCATCCCCCCTCCACCCCGCCCGGGATGCAGTTGCAGTGGCTGTAAGGGCAGAAGCCATTTTGTGACCATGAGGGTGAAAGACCCATGCTAGAGAGAGAGCAGAAAAGCACAAGGATCTTGAGTACTTGAAGGCCAGCTTTGAACTGTTTAGCTCCAGATTTCAAGTTTCAGAAATGGAGTATACATCACTAAGTTTTGATGTGACTGAAATTTATTCATAAAAAAGGCACTTCTTCCCGTTGATTTGATTCACACAACCCCAGAAAACATCTCTGTAAATGAGTTTGCAGGACAACATTTCCCTAATAGGTATACATTCCATCACTGTGAGGATATATATTAAAAATAGGAGATTTAGTTTATTTTTTAAGAAATTTAAATCATGACTAAATGTAACAGAAAATCTCAGGTTCAGTGTATATGAAGTTAAATTCATATGGTTACAAATTGAAAAAGGGAACTAAAGATATAGTATGAAGGAAAATAGAGAGGGCTGTGAAGACCCAAGGAAAGTTTTTCTTTAAAAAATGAGTATTAGGAAAGAGAAAAACATTAAATGAAGGAAGCCAGGATGTCTGGTCCTCAACATTATGTGCTCAGTTACTTATGAGAGCCCTCTAAAGACCCTGTGAATGAGAGATGGTGCCCTGCTGATGAGTCTCCCTAGGGCCCCCTTCATGTCCCTGTTCCTCAGACTGTAGATGAAGGGGTCCAGCATGGGGGTGACCATGGTGTGCATCACCGAGGCCACCAGACGTGTCCTAGAGGATGAAGTGACCGCAGAGCTGAGGTAGACCCCTAGGCCTGTGCCATAGAACAAGGAAACCACTGAGAAGTGAGACCCACAGGTGGAAAAGGCTCTGTACTTCCCCCTGGCTGATGAAATTCTCAGGATGGAGGATAAAATCTTAGAATAAGAAAAGAGAATCCCAGAGAGAGGAAAAACACCTAGGATAATAGTCATAAAATACACCACTGTGTTATTGATGAGGGTGTCTGAACAGGCAAGCTTCAGGACTTCAGGATGATCACAGAAAAAGTGTGGGATCTTCATGCTTCTGCAGAAGGACAGCCTCAAAAGGGTTAAGGTCATGAGCAGGGAGCCTGTGACACTGAGGCTCCAGGACCCCAGAGCCAGCAGCCCACAGAGCCGGGGGTTCATGATGACCACGTAGTGCAGGGGGCGACAGATGGCCACGAAGCGGTCATAGGCCATCACAGCCAGGAGTAAATCATCCAGGCATCCAAACACAACGAAAAGAAATACCTGGCTGAGGCAGCCTGCATAGGTGATAACTTGACTCTGTTTCTGGATGTTCCACAGCATCTTTGGGATGGTGGTGGAGGTGAAACTGATATCAGCAAAGGACAGGTTGGAGAGGAAGAAGTACATGGGGGTGTGGAGGTGGGAGTCTGAGATGACAGCCAGGATGATGGCCAGATTCCCAGTGAATGTGACCAGGTACATGGACAGAAACAGCCCGAAGAGGAGAGGCTGCAGGTCTGGGTCCTCTGAGAATCCCAGGAGGAGAAAGTTTCTGATTCCTGTTTGGTTTCCTCTTCCCATGATTATGCCAGGCTAGCCAACAAGGAGGAAAAAAGCAATACAAAAATTTACCCCAAATAAACATTTCCCAGAAAGACAGAAATATCCTTAACCCAAACCTGGGGAGACCATGAAGCCATTCATTTTGGCTAAGGATTGACTTTCTTTGATGACAAATTGTGGTTACTGTTTACATCTGGAAAAATCATCTCAAGTTTAGCACTTCTCAAATTGTGGTTCCTGAGCACCACCAGCAACCCCTAGAAATGTTAGACACACACATTTTTTAGGCTTGTCTGACCTGCATTTGTGCTCAGTTGTGTGTCTGACTCTTGGTGACCCCATGGACTGTAGCTTGCCAGACCCCTCTGTCCATGGGATTTCCCAGGCAAGAATACTGGAGTGGGTTGCAATTTCCTCCTCTGGGAGATCTTCCCAATGCAGGTAGAGAACCTGCATCTCCTGTATCTCCTGCATTGGCAGGTAGATTCTTTTCCACTGAATCATCTCTGACCTACTGAATCAGATATGCTGGGTGTGAAGCCAGCGCTTGGCACTTCAACAAGCCGCCATGGAAACTCTGACACATACAAGCTTGAGAAGCACTGCTCTAGTGCTTGCCTGCATCCCCAAACAATCATCCCTTTCCTGGAGTCCCTGATGACTACTCTTGAGCGTTCTGCCCAGTCCTTTGGGAATGGGGAATTCTCTAACTCTAGGCAGCTCTTCTCACTTTTTGAGAGTTTCTTAGATCCTCTGGAACTTAGGTGCTCCTTTTGCTAAAAAAGAAAAAAAAAACCCCTAATATTATTGTTAATCACCATTTATATTTCATTTATATTATCAATGTCCCTATATAAATTCAATCAAAATTGAATTTCTAAATATAGACTCCTAGAGTTTCTAAATATCGAGTTTATCTTCACATAAACCATCTTTTATTTTTAGCTCGGGTGGGTGCATGCTTAGTCCTGTCCAACTCTTTGAGACCCCATGGGTCTGTAGCCTGCCAGGCTCCTCTGTCCATGGAATTTTCCAGGCAGGAATACTGAAGTTGGTTGCCATTTTCTACTCCCAAGGGGATCTTCCCAACTCACGGATGGAACCTGAGTCTCCTGCATTGGCTGGTGGATTTTTTACCGTTGGGCAACCTTTGAAGCCCATAAAAACATACCTATCATCTCCAAAAATGTCCTTGTATTCTTTTGTGTGGTATGAATATTTACAATCTATTCCTCTAATATATTTTAAAGAGTACAATACCTTATTATTAACTCTGTTTACTATGTTATATCCCTGGAGAAGGAAATGGCAATCCACTCCAGTATGCCTGTCTGGAAAATTTCATGGACAGAGGAGCATGGGGGGTTACAATTGATAGGCTTGCAAGTCAGACACGACTTAGCGACTAGACCACCACCCCCCACATTATATGCCAGATCTCTAGAATTTATTCATTTTGCATAACAAATCTTGATACACTGAATAAGAATTCCCTATTTCCCTTCCCTTCCAGCCAATAATTCCAATCAACATTCTATTCCATGCTTCCATGAGTTTGATGATTTTAGATGCCTCATGTAAGTGGAATCGTACACTATTTGTTCTTTTCTGTCTGTGTTATTTCACTTATTATAATGTCCTCTAGATTCATCTGAGGTGTTGCAAATAGCAGAATTTCTACATGGTGTTTTAATGTATTTTAAGTTTAATGCCCTTAATAATGATATTCCCTCACATTGTATCTTTGATATCACTATTACATTAGGAAAATCTTAGGTTTTCCTGTATTTATAAGGTGTTATGGGCATTTTCTAGATTCCTTTATTAATTAAAATTTTTTCTAATATTTATATGCTTTCTCCAAATAGTATTAATTTACAACATCTATTTATCTTTAGGTCTTATTGCATTGCTATGAAACTCCACAACACTGTTCAAATTTATGTTGAGTTGGAATTCTTATTATTCTTCCTTTATTCAAGGGAATGATTCGAGAGTTTTTATTTAATATGATGTTTATCATAATTTAGGATATATCTCTATGTATTTTATCATCTTAACTTGCATTTTAAAATTCCTATATATTTTAGAGGGCCTTTTAAAGATACAAATAAGTGTTTCACAATTGATTAATAATTTAGAAAAAACAGTGTTAAATCTTATCTCCATATTCCCTAATAAATTTCAAATGTTGAGTGTGGAGCTAGGGATCATATAAGCTATCAGAAGAAAATAAATAAAATACATAGATAATATAATTTATACATGAATATATGTAACCTTGGGCTTCCCAGGTGGTGCTAGTGGTAAGAGGCACTGGTTCAATCAATGAATTGGAAAGATCCCTTGGAGGAGGACGTGACAACCCACTTCAGTATTCTTACCTGGAGAATCCCACAGACGGAGGAGCCTGGCAGGTTGTAGTCCATGGGATTGCATAGAGTCAGGCACAATTGAAGTGACTTGGCACACACACATGCATATGTAATCTTTAAAAGTGGACATTCTCTATTTCCAGTTTTTTAGGGAATCTCCACACTGTTCTCTATAGTGGCTGTACTAGTTTGCATTCCCACCAACAGTGTAAGAGGGTTCCCTTTTCTCCACATCCTCTCCAGCATTTATTGCTTGTAGACTTAAAAAAAAATTTTTTTTTTTTTNCGCATGCACTTCCTGGTTCAACAGCTCCCCAGAGGCCCTCAAACCACAGAGACTTCAGATTCTGCCAGAACCTTCTCAGGATTTAATCCTGTCTTGCCTCCTTTGATAGAACAATGCAAGGGTAAACCAGCATAGGAGGCCCAGATGGTGCCACCTTATGAATTAAAGGTGGAGACGGGGTGCTTCTTTGTTCCTAGTAGGCTGTTGGAATCACGCAGTGTTGAAGCTGCCAAGGAGCATCTCCATCAGCTCAGGCTGCTGGCACAAAAGACCGTGGGCTTAAGCAACAGACATTAGACATTTATCTCTCACAGCTCTGGAGGCTGGGATGTCCGGGATCAAGGTGCCAGTGTGGCTAGGTTCTGGGAAAGGCATCTTCTGGGTTTATGGATGTTTGCTTTCTTGTTGGGTTGCCCTGGTGGCTCAATGGTAAAGAATCTGCCACCAGTGCAGGAGACGCGGGTTCAATCACTGGGTTAGGACGATCCCCTGGAGGAAGAATGGTAACCCACTCCAGTATTCTTGCCTGGAGAATCCCATGGACAGAGGAATCTGGCAGGCTCCAGTCCATGGGGTCACAAAGAATCAGACACAACTTAGCAACTGAGTGCACATGCATGCATGAACTCTTTCTTGCTGTTTTTACCTGGTGGTGGTGTGTGTAGGAAACAGAGAGAGAGAGATTGATGAAGCAGAGAGAATAGAGGAGGCATGCTCATGTCTCTTCTTACAGGGCACTAATTCCATCGTGAGGGCCACACCCTGATGATCTGATTACCTCCCAAGGGCCCTGCCTCCGTCCTTCACACTAAGGATTAGAATTTCAACAGATGAATTTTGGGAGGACATTAACATGCAGTTCATAGCAGAGGATAAATCAGTATAGGTCCTTGGAAGGCAGTTATATAACCAGTTGCAAACTTTAATAGGTGTATCTTTGAACAGCAATTCCACTTCAGGAAATGTATTCTGAATATTGTGAACATCATGAATACGAGAGGAGAGTATAGTCAAGGATAATCAATACTGCATTGCTGCTAAGTCGCTTCAGTCGTGTCTGACTCTGTGTGACCCCATAGACGGCAGCCCATAAGGCTCCACCATCCCTGGGATTCTCCAGGCAGAAACACTGGAGTGGGTTGCCATTTCCTTCTTCAATGCATGAAAGTGAAAAGTGAAAGTGAAGTCGCTCAGTCATGTCCGACTCTTAACAGCACCATGGACTGCAGCCTACAGAAGAGTAAAAACCTAGGCTGAACTTATATGTTCAGCTGTAGCATGGGATATATGTGTGTGCTCAGTCCCTCAGCTGTGTCTGACTCTTTGCAACCCTATGGACTGTAGCCTGCCAGTGTAGGATATCATTATTAATGAATTGGGGATGACCTTTTTGACATGGGAAGGTGTTAAGCAGGTTATAAAACAATCTGTGTAGTTGGATCCAATTTTTGTTGAAGTGTTTGTATATGTGCATATGGGTACTGTTTGGAAAGAGATGAAACAAAGTATTAACAGTGGTTGTCTTTGGGTAGTAGTATTATAGTTATAACATTTTTCTTGATAATCTGTTTTCAAAATTTTCTAACATTGGAAGGCACCATTTTTTAGTAAGAAAAAGAGATTAAATTATCATAGGAAACAAAATAACTGCCTCTATTTCAAGTTTCTAAGTTCTTGTCTATTGAAGAAAAACATGTTTGTTTTTTAATGCAGTTTCTTGTTGTTACGGTTGTAGGTTACAACATGATTGTTGTAAATGTTTATTGAATTTGAAATTGTTACCACTTCTCCATTGGGGCCATTTTAGAGAGGCAGATGACAGGATATAGGAATTTTTTGCTTTCATCCCTGTCCTTGGAAACTGAGTAGCTATAAGCACCAACAATTTTGTTCAGAGCAAAGTCTCTGAAGGGCTTGAGAAAAACAGAGGAAGAAATGTGAATTAGGGTCGTGACTTCAGTTTCCTGATGTATCTTGTTGCTTTGTACCTAACTAGCAAGAGCAGGAAAAACTTTTTTTTTTTTTAAGTTACAAAAATAATTCATGGCGATTCATTCAGCAAATATTTGAGCATAAGCCAGATATTGTTTTAGATGTATGGGATAAACAAGGAACAGAACAAACACCCTTGCTATGTTCTAATGGAGGTAGATAGATAAGAAACAAATGAAATGTAAATGGATGACATGATAGGTGTAGAGAAAAATGGAGCTGGATAAGTGGATAGTGTGTATGTGTGTGTGCCTGAGTGTGGGCCACTGATGGGGTGATGGTTGTTATTTTGTATGGCATGGATAAGAGGGATTCAGGGATAAGATGACTTTTGAGTAAAGATCTGAGTACATGTGAGTGTGAACCATGCAGTTATCTGGAGGGTGAGGGCTACAGGCTGAAGAATATTTGATGATCAACAGTCAGGTCAATGCAGTTTTATTCCACTTGTCAGTGGAAACATCATCATAGATATCTTTAAGTACTTCATCAACAGTAATAGTAAATAATAAAGTACATAGCCTCNGAGGGTGAGGGCTACAGGCTGAAGAATATTTGATGATCAACAGTCAGGTCAATGCAGTTTTATTCCACTTGTCAGTGGAAACATCATCATAGATATCTTTAAGTACTTCATCAACAGTAATAGTAAATAATAAAGTACATAGCCTCCAAAAAAATACCAATTTAGATTCCCTGATGGCTTAGATGGTAAAGAATCCGCCTGCAATGTAGGAGACCTGGGTTCAATCCCTGGGTTGGGAAGATTCCCTGGAGAAGGAAATTACAACCCACTCCAGTATTAATCCCTGGAGAATCCATCCCATGGACAGCGGAGCCTGGCAGGTTACAGTCCATGGGAGTGCAAAGAGTTGGACACGACTGAGTTGGACACAATTTTAATTGGAGGCTAATTGCTTTACAATATTGTATTGGTTTTGTCATACATTGACATGAATGCGCCATAGGTGTACATGTCTTCCTCATCTTGAACCCCCCTCCCACCTCCCTCCCCATTACATATCATTTTTTAAAAACTGCTAGTTTCTTGGGCAGAGAAGGCGATGGCACCCCACTCCAGTACACTTGCCTGGAGAATCCCAGGGACAGAGGAGCCTGGTAGGCTGCCGTCTATGGGGTCACACAGAGTCGGACGTGACTGAAATGACTTGGCGGCAGCAGCAGCAGTTTCTTGGGCAAAACTTGGTATATCATTGTTTTTCAAAAGATTGGCTTAGGTTTTTAAATTATTTATTTATTTGCGGCTCTGCTGGGTCTTTGTGGCTATGCTTGGGCTTTCTCTGGTTGCAAAGAGCAGAAGCTACTCCAGTTGCGGTGCGTGGGCGTCTCATTGTAGTAATTCTCCTGTTGCAGGGCACAGGCTCTAACCGGGCGGGCTTCGTTAATTGCTGCACGTAGTCTCAGTAGTTGCGGTGGCACATGAGCTTAGTTGCTCCCTAAGAACCAGGGATCAAACCCATGTCCCCTGCACTGGCAAGCGGATTCCTGTCCACTGTGTCACCAGGAAAGTCCAGGATATCATTCTTTTATTTTAAAATTCTTTTAGTATAGTGGATGTTGAATAATTTTTCATGTGTTTATTGGCCATTTGTATTTCTTGTGTGTATGTGGGTATGAGAGAGAGACACAAACAGAAGCAAGAGAGAGAAAATTACCTATTTTTATCATTTGACTATTTTTCTTTTTTCTTTCGGGGAGTTGGTTTTTCTGTCATCGATTTATAAACACGCATCCTACATCAAGCATATTAAACTCCAACCGGTTTTATGTATTGCCTATATTTTTCCTAGTTTGTTAATCATCTTTTCATTTTCTTCATGATATTTTTGGCCATTATATATAGGCAGATCTCTCCATCTTTCCTAGTGGCGTCTGTCCTTGGAGTTATATATGGAAAACCCAGAAGCAGAACATTTATTGAGTATTGTTTTTTAACATGCCATGCATTGCCCCGAGTGCTGCTTATTCATTCTCTTAGCTAATCATCTCAGTAGCCTTTCCTTATTTTATAAATGAAAAAAGTGAGCTTTCACTGCAAACTAGCTTTAGAGTTGGGATATAGACCTGCTAAGTAGGAAGGTTTGCCTGACCATATTCTTTCTACTACATACAACCCCCTGCTCTGTATTTGTGCATCCTTCCTGCCCCCACCCCTAGATGACCTCTATGACCCCTGGATAGCCCCTGTCCTTGATGCCCTGACCTAGAAGACAGGGCACAGCCCACCCAGAAATGTGAGTGAAATCTGTCTTTTAGAGCTGTTGGTTAAAGTTAGCTGACTGCTGGAACAGTCCTTGGAAGTGAAGAAAGCTAATCATAATTTCCAAGATTTGGGCAACCATGTGACCATTATAAGATTATAGTCTCCAGTGCCTAGAACTAGATACGATTTCCATCACTTACTGCTATATCTTCTGAGAAAATAGTTTCCTTTCTTCCTGAAGAAAGGATTTTGAAGAACTGCTTCAAGAGATGACAAAAACGTTAAGAAGCATCACCCTTGCAGCTCACATCTTCATCTTGTCTCCACACTGCCTGGAAGATCATGGAAGCTTCAGTTGTCCTGAATTTTATCTGCCCCAGTAGCTGTTGAAAGGTCTGACCCCTCCATATTGTGAGACCCCACTCAACAGTTGTGAAAACTCTGGAAGCCAGAGATCCAAGTTAGAATTCTTGAAGCAGCCTGTATATATATTTTTTCTGGTTGAAGTTCTTTCTTTAAAAAAAAAAAAAAAAGTCTTTATTGAATTTCTTACAATATTGTTTCTGTGGTACGTGTTTTGGATTTTTGCCCACAAGGCAGGTAGGATCTTAGCTCCACCACCAGGGTCTAATTGGCACCCCCTGGATTGGATGGTGAAGTCTGAACCACCTGACCACCAGGGAAGTCCCCCCCCCTTTTTTTTAACAACAAAAAGAAACACGTTTTATTAAGAGAAAAAAATTCTACTCTAGTAGTAAGATATGGAGGAAAATTTAGTCAGACCTTATGCCATGCTCCATACTTAGAGTACTTACAGAGACAGAATTTCTTTTTTTTTTGGCTTAAAAATAACACAGATTTATTATCTTACACTTCTGGAGTCCAAAAGTCTAAGATGGCTTCACTTGGGATGACAAGTCTTTGGCTGTTAAGACTTTGCTACAATTGAGAGATTTTCCCTCATTTTTTGTGTTTCAAAACTTCTCAGTACAACCTTAACTTTCCAGAGGTCCCAGTTGCTTTTCAGAATCTGCTAACAATTTTTATGCAGAAAAAAAATGTTTATTTGTACCTATCTTCCAATTTTGCCTAAATTTTCTCTTTTAAAAAAAAATACACATTTTAAAAATGTTGATGGTATTTCCTTTTTTTTTCTTTTTTCCATTTCATTTATTTTTTATTTTTTAATATAAATTTATTTATTTTAATTAGAGGTTAATTACTTTATAATATTCTATTGGTTTTGCCATACATCAACATGAATCTGCCACGGGTGTACATGTGTTCCCTATCCTGAACGCCCCTCCCACCTCCCTCCCCATACCATCCCTCTGGGTCATCCCAGTGCACCAGCCCCAAGCATCCTGTATCATGCATCGAACCTGGACTGGCTATTCGTTTCACATATGATATTATACATGTTTCAATGCCATTCTCCCAAATCATCCCACCCTTGCCCTCTCCCACAAAGTCCAAAAGACTGTTCTATACATCTATGTCTCTTTTGCCATCTCGCATAAAGGGTTATCGTTACCATCTTTCTAAATTCCATGTATGTGCGTTAGTATACTGTATTGGTGTTTTTCTTTCTGGCCTCCTTCACTCTGTATAATAGGCTCCAGTTTCACCCACCTCATTTAGAACTGATTCAAATGTATTCTTTTTAATGGCTAAGTAATACTCCATTATTCGTCTGCTGATGGACATCTAGATTGCTTCCATGTCCTAGCTATTATAAAACAGTGCTGCAGTGAACATTGGGGTATACGTGTCTCTTTCAATTCTGGTTTCCTCAGTGTGTATGCCCAGCAGTGGGGTTGCTGGGTCATATGGCAGTTCAATTTCCAGTTTTTTAAGGAATCTCCACACTGTTCTCCATAGTGGCTGTACTAGTTTGCATTCCCACCAACAGTGTAAAAGGGTTCCCTTTTCTCCACACCCTCTCCAGGATTTATTGCTTGTAGACTTTTGGATGGTAGCCATTCTGACTGGCGTGAAATGGTACCTCATTGTGGTTTTGATTTGCATTTCTCTGATAATGAGTGATGTTGAGCACCTTTTCATGCGTTTGTTAGCCATCTGTATGTCTTCTTTGGAGAAATGTCTGTTTAGTTCTTTGGCCCATTTTTTGATTGGGTCATTTATTTTTCTGGAATTGAACTGCAGGAGTTGCTTGTATATTTTTGAGATTAGTTGTTTGTCAGTTGCTTCATTTGCTATTATTTTCTCCCATTCTGAAGGCTGTCTTTTCACCTTGCTTATAGTTTCCTTTGTTGTGCAGAAGCTTTTAATTTTAATTAGATCCCATTTGTTTATTTTTGCTTTTATTTCCAGTATTCTGGGAGGTGGATCATAGAGGATCCTGCTGTGATTTATGTCGGAGAGTGTTTTGCCTATGTTCTCCTCTAGGAGTTTTATAGTTTCTGGTCTTACATTTAGGTCTTTAATCCATTTTGAGTTTATTTTTGTGTGTGGTGTTAGAAAGTGATCTAGTTTCATTTTTTTACAAGTGGTTGACCAGTTTTCCCAGCACCACTTATTAAAGAGATTGTCTTTACTCCATTGTATATTCTTGCCTCCTTTGTCGAAGATAAGGTGTCCATAGGTGTGTGGATTTATCTCTGGGCTTTCTATTTTGTTCCACTGATCTATATTTCTGTCTTTGTGCCAGTACCATACTGTCTTAATGACTGTGGCTTTGTAGTAGAGCCTGAAGTCAGGCAAGTTGATTCCTCCAGTTCCATTCTTCTTTCTCAAGGTTGCTTTGGCTATTCGAGGTTTTTTGTATTTCCATACAAATCTTGAAATTATTTGTTCTAGTTCTGTGAAAAATACCGTAGGTAGCTTGATAGGGATTGCATTGAATCTGTAGATTGCTTTGGGTAGTATACTCATTTTCACTATATTGAGTCTTCCAATCCATGAACAGGGTATATTTCTCCATCTATTAGTGTCCTCTTTGATTTCTTTTATCAGTGTTTTATAGTTTTCGATGTATAGGTCTTTAGTTTCTTTAGGTAGGTATATTCCTAAGTATTTTATTCTTTTTGTTGCGATGGTGAATGGAATTGTTTCCTTAATTTCTTTTTCTACTTTCTCATTAATAGTGTAAAGGAATGCAAGGGATTTCTGAGTGTTGATTTTATATCCTGCAACTTTACTATATTCATTGATTAGCTCTAGTAGTTTTCTGGTGGAGTCTTTAGGATTTTCTATGTAGAGGATCATGTCATCTGCAAACAGTGAGAGTTTTACTTCTTCTTTTCCAATTTGGATTCCTTTGATTTCTTTTTCTGCCCTGATTGCTGTGGCCAAAACTTCCAGAACTATATTGAATAGTAGCGGTGAGAGTGGGCACCCTTGTCTTGTTCCTGACTTTAGGGGAAATGCTTTCAACTTTTCACCATTGAGGATAATGTTTGCTGTGGGTTTCTCATATATAGCTTTTATTATGTTGAGATATGTTCCTTCTATTCCTGCTTTCTGGAGAGTTTTTATCATAAATGGATGTTGAATTTTGTCAAAGGCCTTCTCTGCATCGATTGAGATAATCATATGACTTTTATTTTTCAATTTGTTAATGTGGTGAATTACATTGATTGATTTGCGGATATTGAAGAATCCTTGCATCCCTGGGATAAAGCCCACTTGGTCATGGTGTATGATCTTTTTAATGTGTTGTTGGATTCTGATTGCTAGAATTTTGTTAAGGATTTTTGCATCTATATTCATCAGTGATATTGGCCTGTAGTTCTCTTTTTTTGTGGTGTCTTTGTCAGGTTTTGGTATTAGGGTGATGGTGGCCTCATAGAATGAGTTTGGAAGTTTACCTTCCTCTGCAATTTTCTGAAAGAGTTTCAGTAGGATAGGTGTTAGCTCTTCTCGGAACTTTTGGTAGAATTCAGCTGTGAAGCCATCTGGACCTGGGCTTTTGTTTGCTGGAAGATTTCTGATTACAGTTTCAATTTCCATGCTTGTGATGGGTCTGTTCAGATTTTCTATTTCTTCCTTGTTCAGTTTTGGAAAGTTGTACTTTTCTAAGAATTTGTCCATTTCTTCCACGTTGTCCATTTTATTGGCATATAATTGCTGATAGTAGTCTCTTATGATCCTTTGTATTTCTGTGTTATCTGTTGTGATCTCTCCATTTTCATTTCTAATTTTATTGATTTGATTTTTTTCTCTTTGTTTCTTGATGAGTCTGGCTAATGGTTTGTCAATTTTATTTATCCTTTCAAAGAACCAGCTTTTGGCTTTGTTGATTTTTGCTATGGTCTCTTTTGTTTCTTTGGCATTTATTTCTGCCCTAATTTTTAAGATTTCTTTCCTTCTACTAACTCTGGGTTTCTCCATTTCTTCCTTTTCTAGTTGCTTTAGGTGTAGAGTTAGGTTATTTATTTGATTTTTTTCTTGTTTCTTTAGGTATGCCTGTAATGCTATGAACTTTCCTCTTAGCACTGCTTTTATAGTGTCCCACAGGTTTTGGGTAGTTGTGTTTTCATTTTCATTCGTTTCTATGCATATTTTGATTTCTTTTTTGATTTCTTCTGTGATTTGTTGGTTATTCAGAAGTGTGTTGTTCAGCCTCCAAATGTTGGGATTTTTAAGAGTTTTCCTCCTGTAATTGAGATCTAATCTGAGTGCATTATGGTCAGAAAAGATGCTTGGAATGATTTCGATTTTTTTGAATTTATTGAGGTTGGATTTATGGCCCAGTATGTGATCTATCCTGGAAAAGGTTCCGTGAGCACTTGAGAAAAAGGTGAAGTTCATTGTTTTGGGGTGAAATGTCCTATAGATATCAATTAGGTCTAACTGTTCTATTGTATCATTTAAAGTTTGCGTTTCTTTGTTAATTTTTTGTTTAGTTGATCTGTCCATAGGTGTGAGTGGGGTATTAAAGTCTCCCACTATTATTGTGTTATTGTTAATTTCCCCTTTCATGCTTGTTAGTATTTGTCTTACATATTGAGGTGCTCCTATGTTGGGTGCATATATATTTATAATTGTTATATCTTCTTCTTGGATTGATCCTTTAATCATTATGTAGTGGCCTTCTTTGTCTCTTTTCACAGCCTTAGTTTTAAAGTCTAGTTTATCGGATATAAGTATGGCCACTCCTGCTTTTTTTTGGTCTCTGTTTGCATGGAATATCTTTTTCCAGCCCTTCACTTTCAGTCTGTATGTGTCCGTTGTTTTGAGGTGGGTCTCTTGTAGGCAGCATATATAGGGATCTTGTTTTTGTATCCATTCAGCCAGTCTTTGCCTTTTAGTTGGGGCATTCAACCCATTTACATTTAAGGTAATTATTGATAAGTATGATCCCGTTGCCATTTACTTTATTGTTTTGTGTTCGGGTTTATACTCCCTTTTTGTGTTTCTTATCTAAAGACTATCCTTTAGAATTTGTTGTAGAGCTGGTTTCGTGGTGCTGAATTCTCTCAGCTTTTGCTTGTCTGTAAAGCTTTTTATTTCTCCTTCATATTTGAATGAGATCCTTGCTGGGTACAGTAATCTGGGCTGTAGGTTATTTTCTTTCATCACTTTCAGTATGTCCTGCCATTCCCTCCTGGCCTGAAGAGTTTCTATTGAAAGATCAACTGTTATCCTTATGGGAATCCCCTTGTGTGTTATTTGTTGTTTTTCCCTTGCTGCTTTTATTTTTTGGGTAAATTGTAATTTTTTTATTAGAAAACTTGTTCTTTGTATTTGATCTTTGTTAATTTGATGAATATGTGTCTTGAGGTGTTTCACCTTGGGTTTATCCTGTTTGGGACTCTCTGGGTTTCTTGGACTTGGGTGATTATTTCCTTCCCCATTTTAGGGAAATTTTCAACTATTATCTCAAATATTTTTCTCATGGTCTTTCTTTTTGTCCTCTTCTTCTGGGACTCCTATAATTTGAATGTTGGAGCGTTTCATATTGTCCTGGAGGTCTCTGAGATTGTCCTCATTTCTTTTAATTCATTTTTGTTTTTTCCTTTCTGATTCATTTATTTCTATCATTCTATCTTCTATTTCACTAATCCTATCTTCTGCCTCCGTTATTCTATTATTTGTTGCCTCCAGAGTGTTTCTGATCTCATTTATTGCATTATTCGTTATATATTGACTCTTTTTTATTTCTTCTAGGTCCTTGTTAAGCCTTTCTTGTATCTTCTCAATCCTTGTCTCCAGGCTATTTATCTGTGATTCCATTTTGTTTTCAAGATTTTGGATCATTTTCACTATCATTATTTGGAATTCTTTATCAGGTAGATTCCTTATCTCTTCCTCTTTTGTTTGGTTTGGTGAGCATTTATCCTGTTCCTTAACCTGCTGGGTATTCCTCTGTCTCTTCATCTTGTTTATATTGCTGTGTTTGGGGTGGCCTTTCTGTATTCTGGCAGTTTGTGAAGTTCTCTTTATTGTAGAATTTTCTCGCTGTGGGTGGGGTTGTATGTGTGGCTTATCAAGGTTTCCTGGTTAGGGAAGCTTGTATCAGTGTTCTGGTGGGTGGAGCTGGATTTCTTCTCTCTGGAGTGCAATGAAGTGTCCAGTAAAGAGTTATGAGATGTCAATGGGTTTGGAGTGACTTTGGGCAGCCTGTATATTGAAGCTCAAGGCTATGTTCCTGTGTTGCTGGAGAATTTGCATGGTATGTCTTGCTCTGGAACTTGTTGGCCCTTGGGTGGTGCTTGGTCAGTGTATGTATGGAGGTGTTTGATGAGCTCCTGTCAATTAATGTTCTCTGGAGTCAGGAGTTCTCTGGTGTTCTCTGGATTTGGTCTTAAGCTTCCTGCTTCTGGTTTTCAGTCTTATTTTTATAATAGTCTCAAGACTTCTCCGTCTATATAGCACTGTTGATAAAATATCTTCTTTTGAAGACAATGGGCTGCTTTTCTGGGTACCTGATGTCCTCTGCCGGCATTCAGAAGTTGTTTTGTGGAATTTTCTCAGCGTTCAAATGTTCTTTTAATAAATTTGTGGAGGAGAAAGTGGTCTCCCCGTCTTATTCCTCTGCCATCTTAGGACTGCCTCCCTAAAAATGTTAGTGGTATTTTCAAGCTGAACAGTCAATACTGTTTTGTTTTTGTTTATTTATTTATTTTGGCCACACCGCTCAGCATGTAGGATCATAATTCCTAAACCAGGGTTTAAACCCATGTCCCCTGCACTGGAAGGCAGACTCCCAACTGATGGACCATCAGGGAAGTCCCTATCGTGCAGATTTTAAAAATGATAACAGCATAGAAAATATGTAGCACAGGGCCTGGTTTGTAGGAAGGCTCAAACAATGTCAGTGGTGATGCTGGTAATAATAACTCTGCTGTGAGCACCTTGTCAGTTGCTATGAGTTTTGGCTGAATGAATGTGTACAGAAGGTAGGGTTTGAAGGCCTTATTTGAGACTAAAAGCATTTTCATGCTGCATTCTCTGGGAGGTTGTGCAAAAAGCAGGTCTGATGATAGATAAAGTCCCTGCTCATGTTAATCCAGTTAACAAAGAACAGTTCTTGAACAGGCACCATCTGAGGAGAGCAGTTCATTGAGTTACTGGGATTATTATGTTATATCCTGCTGGAATACTTTCATTAATTCATATTTATTATTAGAATGACTCTGGGAACTTGCGTTAGTGAACCGAATGCATTTGTAACTAATGGGGAAAGCAAGTTGCACCCTCATGATGTGTGCTCTATGTAAAGCCTGGGATTTTGCTTTTCTTGAGTAGAGCAAAATCCTCAGCTGAGTTGAAAAGGCAGTGCTTGGCGTGGCCACAGTGAAGAAATGTGCCCTTGAGAAGTCCTTAGACATTTCTTGAACTGGCATCCCAGGTTAACTGTTGAGGCTCAGCACATGGCCAACAAGCTCAAGTTCAAGCACTCGTTTCAATTCCATCCTTTGACACTGTGGATGCTTTCATGGTTCAATGGAGCTGTTTGTTACCTTGGTAGGTTTGTGTGTGCTTAGTAGCTCAGTCGTGTCTGACTCTTTGTGACCCCATAGACTGTAGCCTGGCCAGGCTTCTCTGTCCATGGGATTTTTCAGTCAAGAATACTGGAGTGGATTGCCATTTTCTTCCTCCAGGGGATCTTCCCAACCCAGGGATTGAACTTGCATCTCTTATGTCTCCCGCATCGCAGGCACATTCTTTACCTACTGAGCCATCAGGGAAACCCTTTGCTAGGTAAATAGCTTTTTTTTTAAATTGAAAGGAATTTGGTATGGGTTCAAAGTATCTGACTACTTAAATTTCAAAGAACAATGTTCCCTGGTCCTTAAAAAAAAATCAGGTCTGTTCTGTCTCCCAACCTGCAGGAAGCCTTTTTCTATCTCCAGCTTGTCTGTGGCTGACTGTGGGGCCAGTAACGCCACATCATTGGCTGAGTGATGGGCTGTAGGCAGAATGCTTTGGTCAGCCTCCATCCAGCTTGATGATACAGACTGTGTCAGGCTTCACCAGTCACCTGGAGATGCTTAGACAGCCACGGGTGCTGTATTTGGTGTATGGGAGGGTCATATCTTCCAGGGAGGTCTTTTGGACAGAAATATGATGGCCTCTTTCCCTCTTTTCCAGATCTGATGTTTTGACATGGCTTCCTGCTTCGGTGCTATTTGTGGGTATCATCTATGCCGGTTCCAGAGCACTGTCCAGACTGGTAAGTATGAGAGGCTCTGAGGGGGACAGTTCTTTTCTCATCTTCCTCTTTGCCTTTTAACTGGTTGCACCTCGGATCAGTAGTGGATAGAGAATCAGCCTTAATGATGGTACAGCTAGATTAGAGAACTAGTCTTGGGGCTGAGGCCAGTGTGGAGCCTTTTACCCCCTCTTCCTGACTTGAAGGAAACCACATAACAGGGAAGGGACTTCCCTATAGCTCAGATGGTAAAGAATCTGCCTGCAATGCAGGAGACCTGGGTTCGATCCCAGAGTCAGGAAGATCCCCTGGAGAAGGAAATGGCAACCCACTCCAGTATTCCTGCCTGGGAAATCCTATGGACAGAGGAGCCTGGCGGGCTACAGTCCATGGGATCAGCCAGACACTACTGAGTGACTAACACACATATACACATGTAACAGGGAAGACAGACTTGTGTTTCACAATAGAGAGACGCAGGCGGAGACTCAGAAAGACAGAGGAGGGCTATTTGTGGAGCCTGCTTTGTGTGGATGCAGACTGTCCCTGGAAGCAGGGAGGGCAGGCTCAGTCTGCTCCTTACTTCCAGGGACCATGACCCCACCCATCAGTAATGCCGCCTGAGTGTACTGGGCTTACTCGTGGGTGCACATGCCTGGCATGAAATTGATGCCCACGACACTTGGACCCTAGTGTTCATTCTGTCCTCCCACCCAGCCCCCAGAATTGAGCTCCTCAAAGGAGGCTACTGTGAGGAACAGATTCCTTCCAGTTACATTATATAGTATGTGGAACTCCAGAAATTTATTTTGCCACCAAAAGAGAGCCCACAAATAGCACTATGGACCAGAGAATCAAAATGTGGCTTAAAAGTCAGGGACAATATTAAGGCCTTTTCCTTTTTTAATCCCCTAATTGCTGTTTTTATCTATCAGAAAATGATTATATTCGGATGTTGGAAAAATACAAACTTTTCACACAATTTAGTTTTCTGTTTTAAATGCATACTTCTCCAGCAGATTTATTTCTATAAAGGAATGGATTTTGAGGAGGAAAAACATGAGGCAGAGAGGTATGGAATAGAAAATAAATACAGATGTAAGCTATTTTGCTAATTGCAGTATAACCACAACAAACTAGTACAGAGAATGTTCTGGGCAACACAACACAATAAAGGTTCAGAGATCGAGGTGTTCCCTCAAGCAAGACTGAAGATTTCAGTCTCTGGTATTTGGAATTTAGGTTGCAGTCCTTGTTTTTGGATGGATGACTGGGTATGTGGCTCAGTCCATGCTTTAAACCAGATTTGAACCAGAAAATGGCCCCTTGGCCCAGGTAGAAGTCAATGAAGTGTTTGGTTTTGTGTGTCACGTAACCAGCAAAGTTCCTCCCCGTGATACTCTGCCGGGTGGGGTTGTACTTCTTGTCTGACTCCTTGATCTGGGCAGCAATATTCTCTGTATTATATTTCTCCAATGCCTGAGTAGCACACTCTGCTAAGTCCTACTGCATCTCCTCTGGCATATCAGCATTTAAAAAATGATTATGAAAAAAATTATCTATTTGGCTGTGCAGGGTCTTAGTTTCAGCATGTGGGATCTTTAGTTGCAGTGTGTGAACTCTTAGGGCTTCACTGGTGGTTCATTCAGTAAAGTATCTGCCTGCAATACAGGAGACTCAAGTTCAGTCTCTGGGTCGGGAAGATCCCATGGAGAAGAAAATGGCAACCCACTCCAGTATTCTTGCTTGGAGAATCCCATGGACAGAGGAGCCTGTTGGGCTACATTCCATACTAAATCACCATCATGTGAACTCTTAGGTTTGGCATGTGGAATCTAGCTCCCTGATCCTGGGCCCCTGCATTGGGAGCATGGAGTTTTAGCCACTGGACCACCAGGGAAGTCCACATATTGGCATTTTTGATCATGGCCTTTCGGTCACACATGGTTACCAAGGAACGGTGTGTATGCTTAGTCATTCAGTTGTGTCCAACTCTTTTCAACCCTATGGACGAAGCCCACAAAACTCCTCTGTCCTTGGGGATTCTCCAGGCAAGAATACTGGAGTGGGTTGCAATGCCCTCCTCCAAGGGATCTTCCCAACCCAGGGATCGAACCTTGGGCTTCCCTGGTGGTTCAGCTGGTAAAGAATCTGTCTGCAATGCAGGAGACCTGGGTTTGATCCCTGAGTTGGGAAGATCCCCTGGAGAAGGGAATAGCTACCTACTCCAGTATTCTGGCCTGGAGAATTCCATGGACTGTATAGTCCATGGGTTTGCAAAGAGTTGGACATGACTAAGCGACTTTCACTTTCTTTACCATCTAAACCACCAGCCACCAGGGAAGCCCAAGAATACTGGAGTGGGTAGCCTATCCCTTCTCCAGGGCATCTTCCCAACTCAGGAATTGAACCAGAATCTCCTGCATTGCAGGCAGATTCTTTACCAGCTAAGCTACCAGGGAAACTTTCCAAGGATCAGAGGGTTGGCCAACTGCGATGGTCTCCTGGGGGAGAGGCTGAAGAGGTTCAGACTTGTTGNATCCCTTCTCCAGGGCATCTTCCCAACTCAGGAATTGAACCAGAATCTCCTGCATTGCAGGCAGATTCTTTACCAGCTAAGCTACCAGGGAAACTTTCCAAGGATCAGAGGGTTGGCCAACTGCGATGGTCTCCTGGGGGAGAGGCTGAAGAGGTTCAGACTTGTTGGGAGCAGTCATTACTACCTAAGCCATGATGCTTCTCCAAATAATTTAGGGTTTTTTTTGGCCATGCTGCATGGCCTGTGGGATCTTAGTCCTCCCCCAGGAGTTGAATCTGTGCCCTCCTGTATTGGAAGCATGGAGTCTTAACCACTAGACCACCAGGGAAATTCCAAAACCATACTGTTTTTTAATGTAAAGTGTATTGTTGTGCTGGCTCCTTAGAAGTCAGATATGAAAATGTGTTATGGTAGCTGTTCTCAAAAACAAACAAAATCTGCCTCTCTGGATAATGATAGTGTTGTTAGGACAACTCCAAAGTTGCAAAATAGTGGTTGAGAATTAGTACTGGTAATTTCTAAATGAAATCATCATTTTTCTTTTGTGATTCATAAGCTTGAGTAAATGGGATGTTGTGTGTGATGGCGGAGAGAACAGCCCGACTGACCTAATAAGTGAGCCACCACACCGCGATGGTGGGTGCTGATCCTGGAATAGGGGCCAGGTTGGCTCACCGCTCCCCTTCTTGATGGTGTTGAGCTCCTCGGGTCTGTGGCCTCACTTTATGCCCTCTGGCCTGTAGGGGGAGCTGCTTCTCCAAC
>SJYV01038667.1:0-12618 GCA_006410875.1 Neotragus pygmaeus | reverse complement strand
TCTTCCAAGGAGCAAGCATCTTTTAATTTCATGGCTGCAGTCACCATCTGCAAGTGATTTTGGAGCCCCCCAAAATAAAATCTCTCTCTGTTTCCATTATTTTCCCATCTATTTGCCATGATGTGATGGAACTGGATGCCATGATCTTAGTTTTCTGAATGTTGAGTTTTAAGCCTACTTTTTCAGCCTCCTCTTTCACTTTCATCAAGAGGCTCTTTAGTTCTTCTTCGTTATCTGCCATAAGGGTGGTATCATCTTCGTATCTGAGGTTATTGATACTTCTCCCAGCAATCTTGATTCCAGCTTGTGCTTCATATACCCCAGCATTACACATGATATACTCTGCATATAAGTTAAATAAGCAGGGTGACAATATACAGTCTTGATGTACTCCTTTCCTAATTTGGAGCCAGTCTGTTGTTTCATGTCCAGTACTAACTGTTGCTTCTTAACCTGCATACAGATTTCTCAGGAGACAGGTCAGGTTGTCTGGTATTCCCATCTCTTGAAGAGGTTTCCACAGTGTGTTGTGATCCACATAGTCAAAGGCTTTGGCGTAGTCAGTAAAGCAGAAATAGATGTTTTTCTGGAACTGTCTTGCTTTTTTGATGATCCAACAGATGTTGGCAATTTGATCTCTAGTTCCTCTGCCACTTCAAAATCCAGCTTGAACATCTGGAAGCTCACATACTGTTGAAGCCTGGCTTGGAGAATTTTGAGCATTACTTTACTAGCATGTGAGATGAGTGCAATTGTGCAGTAGTTTGTTCATTCTTTGGTATTGCCTTTCTTTGGGATTGGAATGAAAACTGACATTTTCCAGTCCTGTGGCCACTGCTGAGTTTTCCAAATTTTCTGGCATATTGAGTGCAGCACTTTCCCAGCATCATCTTTCAGGATTTGAAACAGCTCAACTGGAATTCCATCACCTCCACTAGGTTTGTTCATAATGATGCTTCCTAAGCCCCACTTAACTTTGCATTCCAGGATATCTGGCTCTAGGTGAGTGATCACACCATCATGATTATCTGGGTCATGAAGATCTTTTTTGTTCTTCTGTGTGTTCTTGCCGCCTCTTCTCAATATCTTCTGCTTCTGTTAGGTCTATACCATTTCTGTCCTTTATTGTGCCCACTTTTGCATGAAATGTTCCCTTGGTGTCTCTAATTCTCTCGAAGCAATCTCTAGTCTTCCCATTCTGTTGTTTTCCTCTATTTCTTTGCATTGATCACTGAGGAAGTCTTTCTTATCTCTCCTTGCTATTCTTTGGAACTCTGCATTCAAATGGGTATATCTTTCCTTTTCTCCTTTACCTTTAGCTTCTCTTCTTTTCACAGCTATTTGTAAGGTTTCCTCAGACAACCATTTTGCATGTTTGCATTTCTTTTTCTTGGGGAAAAAGTCAACCTTACCCCCTGCTTATGAGACTCACCTAACATGGCAGAACTGTGTACATGGCAAAACGATCGTGAACTACTACCTGTGACTGTCTGTTCTTCGCCTGTATAGTGTGGCATGTTTTCATAAGAAAAGAAAAATCCTGAGAATTCTTGCTTAGTGATACTGACACTTCAGTCACATCACTTCCACCCTGATGGGGTTGCCCTGCCACATTCATACCCTGCCTTGCACATCATTGCATCACCTGACGTGCAGACTCCTCACTCACCTGAAGTCTCTCTGCATTCCAGCCCAGGTTGGTACTAGTTTCTTTCTTAGCAACTCTGATTATTTGAAAATAAGGTCAAAACAAATAATTTCCTTTTCTCACCACCTGACAATCATTTAGTAGCTATGCCTCTTCCTGAGTCTCTGCCCTCATCTCTCTTTAATTTTTCTCTTCCTCCTCTCCTCCATCAATTCCCTTGGGCAATTCAGAACTCCCCCAAGAAGTTGGGCAGAGGCATCTCAGGGCTGGGAAGAGAGAAGCAACCATTTCCTAGTGCTCAGTAATGTCGCAGAACCATGGACAGCGATGTTGGATGGGGATAGGGAAAATCCATTTCAGTTCGTCTTTGCCTGTGGTTACCAGGCCCCTGTTGGAACCCCACAGGTGGCGGAGATGACAAAACTCTACAAAGACATTTTGCAGTGAGAACCTTTCTCCCCAGAGCTTAGAAGCCAAACCTTACACCATCACATACAAAGACCAGATTGCATCTGGGCCCTGTCGTTGCCCTAATGTCAGCTCGCTTGGCATTTACCTTCCTTCCCCAGGCTGACCTCTGAGGATGGGGGCAGGCCCTGGAGGCATTGTTCTAGCTGGGCAAATGCTGCAGCCACTGTGTCGGCATGGGAGAGCTGCCGGTCCCTTTCCAGCCCAACACTGTAATTTTATCAACTCTGGCTCAGAGAAACCTATATTTATAATGCTAATTAGGAGAGCACACATTTAATTTGAGTGGAAGACTGTTTGTATCTCGCTGAGCCTGAGAGCACAGGGCTCAGGCGACAACAGGCAGAGGCAAGGCAGGCCTTTCTCCCTTCTCCGAGTATTTGAAACGGGGCTGAGCCTTGCCAAACAATCTCTCCGTTGGATTAAAGGAGAGGCAGGGGGAGGGGGTGAGAGTGCTGAATATGCCGGAGCTCAGAAAACTTTGCGTTTATCTCCCGTCTGCATAATATATTTCTCTGTGCACTGAGAAAACATGCCTCTTATGTTATCTAATTGTTTCCTGACACATTTAGCAACATTTCACACTCTTTAAAGTGACATTAACATTGCTGACAGTGGAGGTGCTTTCATTAGGTGGGCTTTGAATTGTAGCCAGGATGCACTGCGGGTCTTCAAACAGGCTTGTAGAAGCCGAGAAAGGCATTATTTATGAAAATAGAGACTAGGCCGACAGTGCCCCATGGGGGCATGTTAATTTTGCTGACTCCAGTTGATTGAAGAATGTGTTCTTGTGCGCATGGGCACATGCACGCACACAAGATAAGTTCTCATGAGCTGAATGGGGACATCTTCATTGTCTGGCAGGCCACGAGGATGCCTGCATATTGTCGAAAGCCTGAAATATCTCCCTTTCCATGTGTTTTCAACCACAGCGTAGCGATTTCAGACACGCATCAGTCATTTGGCATGCAGTCCTCAAGACTGAGAAACATGTGGGTAGGGTATATGGTCAGTGTGATTATTCTGCCAACTTGTGGAGTCAGTGCTCCTCTTTTTCCCCCCTTAATGCTTCCTTCTGCCCTTCGAAGCTCATTTCTTCATGTCTTCAGCGGTCTGCATGGAAGCATAGTTTCCCCTGGTGAGTATTCTAAATGAGCCTTCAGAGAACAGGACCCAGCAGTGCCTGAAAAGAGAAATGTTAAGATTCATTATGACTTTCATGAAAAAGGGAAGACAGGCTGGGAGATGATGGTGAAGGTGGAAGTCAGGTTGTGAATTTCTGCTAGGATGCAACCTCACCTGTGATCTTGACCTGATTATTGATCTCTATACTTGTTATCTGGGTGCCCAAGATGATATTTAGAAACTGTGGAGTTTTAGAGCTGAAGGAGAGCTTCCTACAGGTTGTTTTGTCACCTCCACGGTGCTATGCTTTCTAATCTGCCTTTCCTGCTGATTCTAGTTACTCTTCTCTCTTTATCTCACTCATGTTGCAATAACTCTTTGTGGCCATTTGATCATTAACCCTAGAGATCTGAATTAGTATCTTGACTCTGCTCATTACTTACTGTGTGACCGTGGTCCAGCCACTGGAACTCTACCTACCTCAGTTTCTTCATCTGTAAAATGGGAGTAATTATCATACCTTCCAGATAGTATTGTTGGAAAGGATTAGTAAGTTACAAACAATGATGAGTGCTAAGCATATTGCCTAGAACATTGTGAATGCTCAAAAAGTGAATATTAGTCTCCTCCACTGGAATATGGGTTCGATTGTGGCTAAGATGACATCTTCACATTGCCTACAAGTACTAGGAAGTGTTATGTAATAGTCCAGTAGCATGGTCAGCAAAAACAAGACTGGGAGCTGACTGTGGCTCAGATCATGAGCTCCTTATTGCTGCATTCAGATTTAAATTGAAGAAAGTATGGAAAACCACTAGACCATTCAGGTATGACCTCAATCAAATCCCTTACGATTATACAGTAGAAGTGAGAAATCTATTTAAGGGATTAGATCTAATAGGCAGAGTGCCTGATGAACTATGGATGGAGGTTCATGACATGGTACAGGAGACAGTGATCAAGACCATCCCCAAGAAAGAGAAATGCAAAAAAGCAAAATGGCTGTCTGGGGAGGACTTACAAATAGCTTTGAAAAGAAGAGAAGTAAAAAGCAAAGGAGAAAAGGAAAGATACATCCATTTGAATGCAGAGTTCCAAAGGATAGCAAGGAGAGATAAGAAAGCCTTCCTCTGTAATCAATGCAAAGAAAGAGGGAAACAATAAAATGGGAAAGACTAGAGATTGCTTCAAGAGAATTAGAGACACCAAGGGAACATGTCATGCAAAGATGGGCACAATAAAGGATAGAAATGGTATGGACCTAACAGAAGCAGAAGATATTAAGAAAAGATGGCAAGAATACACAGAAGAACTGTACAAAAAAGATCTTCATGACCAAGATAATCACGATGGTGTGACTACTCACCTAGAGCCAGACATCCTGGAATGCNCTACTGATTTCTTAATAATTATATCTCTGTTTATCACAACAAAATTCTAGAATAACCCTTGGCTGTTTTATGGAGTATACTGAAATTGAGATTTGAGTTTGTCTTGGCAGTGCTTCAAGCAAGGAAATTGTTCGTTGATTTGCACAGGTTGATTGAAACCCTGTTTCACATGAGCCATGATCCCACCTTGTTAGATTTCATTTTCAGAAATATATAGAAGAAAATCTAGGAGAGGCATATCTGTTTCAAAAAAAAAGACCCTGAAATAGCATAAATTTGAGGTGAATGGTGGTCGGCACACAAACTAAATGGTCATCTGTCTGCATGGGCCACCCATTCACATCTTGAAAGTGCAGTTAGCTCTTCAGTAAAAGTTACAACCTCAGTCTATCAGGCTAAAATACAAAGCAGTTTTCAAAGTTTTTGTCTGTCATAATCCGAATTTTGTAAACTTAATCCTTTGTTTGAAGTAGTTGGCTACGCCATTTAATAAAAATTTTTATTCAAAAATCTATAAAACATATGTAGAATTAATTTAGGGCTAAGATCTTCTGCAACTCTATTAAAATTTTCCCTGTAAAATTACTGTTATGGTTATTAAACAGACATTTCCAATAAATGTTTCACTAATGAGAATGGAGAATTTTACCCATTTTAAAGCAATCCCTTTATGTCATTAATAACCACTATGGAGTGCTTATGAGAAGTCTCTCCTGTAATTTAAGAGCAGAGATGATTATGATACTATCTCCCTCTTGTTGGCGGAAAAAAATGTTCATTAAATGTTCTACTGTTAAAATTTCCATTGTATCTTCAATCCACCTTTTCCTCCAATGAAAGTTAAAGACTTTAAAAAGAAAACCCAGAAATAGTTGTAGAGATTGTAATGGGAAAAAATCATATACTATTCATTTTAAATGGGATATTTTAGGCTATAAAGTTCTTCTACACTGTACACTTAAATGCTGTACAGCTGTATTAAAAAAAAAAAACACCAATAAATTTGGCAAAGACAGCTGAACTATTTACCTGAAAAAAATTTAAAGAAAGCTATTTATCCTTAAGATTCCTACTTTGATGATTCCATTAAATAAGCTGATACTTAGTTTTGTGATGATATTATAGAAATTTTTTTTTTTTCTAACTCTAAGAGAGATAAGAAAACTCTGGCACACACGACAAATATGACCCACCTTCTTTTTTTTTAATGAAATTTTATTAAAAAATCTATGTGGAGTCCCTTAAATATTGCCTATAAGAGCTTTTGTACTACAGTGATAGAATAATTGCATCAGAGACTCAAAAACATAAAATATTTAATAGCTGGCCCTTTACCAAAAAAAACCAAAAAAAACCTCTCTTTTTATCTATAATATGGCATTTTAGTTATCACTGCTGAAAAAAAATATACCTTGGGCTTCCCTGGTGGTCCAGTGGTTAAGAATCCACCTCCAATACTTTGGCCATCTGATGTGAAGAGCTGATTCATTGGAAAGACCCTGATTCTGGGTAAGATTGAAGGCGGGAGGAGGAGGGGATGAAAGAGGATGAGATGGTTGGATGGCATCACTGACTCAATGGACATGAGTTTGAGTAAGTTCCAGGAGTTGGTGATTGACAGGGAAGCCTGGCATGCTGCAGTCCATGGGGTTGCAAAGAGTCAGACACAACTGAGTGACTGAACTAAACTGAACTGGACTTACAATACAAGGGACACTGGTTTGATCCCTGCTCAGGGAAGATCCCACATGCCACGGAGCAACAAAGCTCCTGTACTACAAATACGGAGCCTACACTCTGGAGCCCATGAACTGCTACTACTGAGCCCACTGGCCACAACTACTGAATCATGCCCTGCAACAGGAAAAGCCAATGGAGTGAGAAACCCACACTCCACAACTGGAGAGCAACTCCTGCTCACCACAGCTAGAGAAAGCCTGAGCACAGTAACAAAGACCCAGGATAACCAAGGAAAGACAAAAACTCTCTAAAACAGCAATTTAGAGCAATATCTGACACAGATTTCTTTGTATCAGGAATCAGAAAATGGTTCATCTGAGTAGTTCTGGCTCAAGATCTATCTTGAGGTTGTAATCAAAAGCTATAGGCATCTGGACTGTGGCTGAAGGATCTGCTTCCATGTCAGTTCACTCATATGATTGGGAAATGAATGTTTTTGTTGACAGGAGACCTCAGTTTCTCCATAGGGATCATGACATGGAAGCTGGTTTTCCACAGAGCAAGTGGTCCAAGAGAAGGCATTTTAAAAACCACATACCCACAGAAGTTCCACAGTATCATTCCTATGATATTCTATTGGCTGTCAGTAAGTCCTAATTGAATATACAGAGTCCTAATTGAATATACGAGGGTGTGAACACCAAGAGACAAGAAACATGGGGAGAAATCTTGGAAGCTCTCTCGAACATGTGAGGGCAGAATCAGACCTGGGCAATCAGAAGCTCCTGACCCCAAGCTTGTCTTTGGAATATGTTCTACCCATTGTTACTAAACTAGGAGCCATTTCAAGGAATTTTTGAGACCATCTGGACTGAATACAGGACTGAACCGTATAAGGCCNAATCAGACCTGGGCAATCAGAAGCTCCTGACCCCAAGCTTGTCTTTGGAATATGTTTTACCCATTGTTACTAAACTAGGAGCCATTTCAAGGAATTTTTGAGACCATCTGGACTGAATACAGGACTGAACCGTATAAGGCCTCCACTTGAACTCTTAAGATTCTGGTGGGCAAATGTGGACACCTATTCTTTCTACCACCTAAGACAAGCCTCCTATGTAACTTCCCTTGCTTGTTACAAGTGCCACCTACTCATCTAGACTTATCTGTCTCTTTCTTTGGTCTCTCTTTGCTGTTTCTTTTTGAGGGTCAGTTTTGAATTTCACCTGAGAAGCCCCCAAGTTTGCAAAACTACATGAAGGCAATCAATTAAAAGTGGGAAAGGAGATAAAGATTTTCATGCTCATCTTAACAATTTAGGTAACATTCACTTAAGATAAAGGTTGTGTAAATGAAATGTCTGAGGAAAAACTATAGACCAAGAGATGATTTCTTTGAGAATGCCAAGAGTTTTAATTGGACATAAGTCAGCACACTGGAAATAAAAGGAGAGACAGCCAGATAAGAAAAGGGTAAGATGACAGCTGTATCTTGACTCTTGGGAAAGGGAACAGATCAAAGAATCAGGAAAATAGTGTTAAAGTCTGCACTGAGATTGTGAAGACTGAAACAAATCATTTGCTCTAGGAATTATAAAAAATATAGATGACTTTGGAAAGAGCCTTTCCACAGTAACAGTAAAAGCAGAAATAAGGATTAAGGCAATATAAAAATTAATTAAGAGGGAAAGAAACTAGAAATAAATTTTCTTTGAAGAATGCTGGTAGTAAAAAGAATGAAAAATAGGGTAGCGTTTGAAGTGGGCAAGTGGAAAAAAAAAATGTTCCTTTCTGATTAGATTTGAGAGTCAAGAGATAAAAACTACTAATTAATATGAAGAGAATATTTAAAGAAGCAAAATGAATAATAGCTAATCATTTAAATGGTACATTGTATCATGAGTTAGGTATTTGCATAGGTGTTGGCATAGTTTGGCAGAGAAAGAAAAGAGATAGAATGCTTTTAAAAAGGAACGTTTTTCCTTCTATGGAGATATTCACAATAAAGCTTCAATCAGTTCTGTATAACTGATGTTGATGTTTTCTGTTCTGAACTAAAGAGGTCAGCCAGGGAGCAAGAAGAGAGAGGAGATGCCTTGGAGCAGCAGCTTTGATTAATTTAATAAAGATGTTGCAAGGAATGAACAAAGGATTATAAAACTCCTAGAAGAAAACAAAGGGGGAAACTTCATGACATTGGTCTAGGCAAAGATTTCTTTGTGACACCAAAAGCCCAAGCTACAAAAGCAAAGACAGATGTGTGGAACTGCATCAAACTAAAAAGTTTCCACACAGCAAAGGAAACGATCACCAGAGTAAAGATGCCATCTTTACAATTGGAGAGATATTTGCAGAGTATGTATCAGATAAGGGATTAATATTCAAAACATGTAGGGAATTCCTTATAACTAAATAGTAAAAAAAAAAATGATTTAAAAAATGAGCAAAAAGGCTTGAATAGATATTTCTCTAAGAAAAAAGTACATACAAATGGTCAATGGGTATACTGAAAAAATGCTCAACATCCCTGCTTTCATAGTATTCCTAAAAACCGAGATAAACCCTCTCTAAAAGTCTATGAAATAATGTTCTTTGTGATGATGAAATAACAAACATCCACAGAAATTTAGTAATAAATCACATGTGGGTTAGTTATGAAATGAGTGCCTGGGAAAGAAGTGGGGCTGATAGCTACTGAGCTTATATTGAAGATTATATAATCAATACATTCACTTTATTTTTGTACATAAAGTGAGAAAATCACCATGGATGACAAATAAAGTAGATTAAAAAATACTAAATTAAGAAATAATAAGTAGGCTTTTTAATCAATTTGTAATGGTTTGGCATTTAGATATTCTTAGAAAAATTTTCACATTTCAAGTCTACATTTTTCAGCTCATTGCCTGTGAGGTCTTGCCCTGGAATAATATTATTTGGTTGAAAACTTGACTATTGCCCTAATTTTAATATCTGAGATCACAGGAGAGCTGTGTTTCATCTTCATTCAAATTTTTTAGACATGCATTTCTTCCTCAAAATGTTGTACCATGCATTTTGATCCTAACTAATGTGGTTTTATTTTACAAACAAGTCATTTTTTGCAATTGATTCCCAGAAAGCATTCTTAATATGATTAACTTCACCTACCTGTTCCAGGCTTCCTCGCTTGATTCAAATGGTGATCATGAAAGATAATACTACAAATAAGTAAATTTATCTAGCTGATCCCACTGACTTGAACAACTTCAGAAACTCAGATAAGTTCACATTTTCACTATTTATTTCTGTGTTTTATTTCTGGGTGCTCCTTACAAGGACCTAGTCTACTCATGCTTTATTAATAATATTACCACTTCCTTAAGGAGGGCTCATGCGAAGAGTTGACTCATTGGAAAAGACTCTGATGCTGGGAGGGGCAGGAGGAGAAGGGGACAACAGAGGATGAGATGGCTGGATGGCATCACCAACTCAATGGACGGGAGTTTGAGTCAACTCCGGGAGCTGGTGATGGACAGGGAGGCCTGGCATGCTGAAATTCATGGGGTCGCAAAGAGGCGGACACGACAGCGACTGAACTTATCTGAAGGAGGGCTTCCACCTAAAAGCCGGTGGATGGATTCCTTCTCATGGATGCCAATAACATCCATTAAAGATGTCTTCCTAACCTAGAATACACTCCCAGTTCCAATAAGCAACAACCACAACAAAAATTCAATGTGTCAAAATTTGAATAATTTATGCAAACTTGTAAATACATCCACATATACTTTGATATGCCTTATTTCAAAAGTTGGAACTTAGGTGTTCTGAGACCAAATTCCAATTGTGTGTGTTGAGGGGTCTGGTTTCCCACACAACACTAAGCTTTTGCTCAGATGCTGGGAGGGTGTCAGCCAAGTCAACCCAATGCAGATCTACTCAGAGAGTGAGCAGCAGGCTGAGTGCTCAGTCCTACAAGGTTGCCCTTGCATCCCCTTGTGACATTTGTGGCACCAGTCACAAGGCCGGAAGCTGTGCTTATAACAGCTATTATCAGAGGTTCCCATGACCTCCCCCTTGGGTCTGATTACTTTGCTAGAGTGGCTCCCCAAACCCAGAGAAACATTGATATTCACTAGATCACCAGTTTGGTATAAAGGAATTTAACTCGAGAGAAGCCAGATGAAAGTGATGTGTAGAACAAGGTAAAGAAGAGAGCAGGGTGCTCCCATGCCCTCCCAAACTTCATCTCTTGGCTCACCCTCTCTGAAGAGAAGCCAGCGTATGCTATAAGGACACATTTGCAACCCCGTGGAAAGGTTCATATATGAAATTCATGTAGAAAAGAACCAACTTCCCAGTCATGTAACTGAGTCAACATGGAAACAGATTTTCCAGCCTTAAGCCTTCAGATAATTTCAGCACCCCTGCCCCCAAACTTCCAATCTTCCAGCTAGGGCCCCACATGTCTCAGGACAGAGACAAGTCATCCCCATTGTGTCCACTCAAAATTTCTGATCTTCAGACACCAAGTGGTAATAAGTATTACTGTCATTTTGAACCCCTAATTTGGGGGTAATTTCTAATATAACAAAAGATAGTAAAAATGTATACATATTTATTTTAAGAAATATGTCTTGAGGTTTATACTATTTTATATCTTTTATTTTAGCCCCACCAGTATTAAAATAAGGGAATAATTTTATTACACGTACCTTGAGATTATTTTGCATTTTTTCATGTCCTTTTTTGCCAAAACCATTTACAGCAGGTCACCAAAGTATCACACTCCAGAAGCAGTTTTTTAGATGATTCTGTTTCTTTTAGTAATAGAGGTATGGATGATTCATGTTTTAACTACAGCACATAAATGTCGTAGAGTCTAGCTTTTGGAAACTTATAGATCACAAATATGCAAATATATACATGCACTAGGCTTATGCAAACAATCTACAACATATTAAACAGATATTGATTTATAATTAATTAGTTAACAAGGCTACGAATGAAAATCAAGACCAAGTCAAGATACCATCAAATCATTCTTGTTTAACACATGCTCTCTGACCATCTGCATGGAAATGTGCTCTCTCCTTAAGTTGCTGCATTAGAGCCTCAATACCTCCAACAATGGGCTTTCCTCGTGGCTCAGAGGTAAAGAACAACCTCCAATAAAATACATGCAATATAATTTAGGAATACTAAATTTTAGTGGTCTTTGATAATATAGTTAGTAGATTACCATTAGTAAATTCTTAGCTATATAGCAAAAATGAAAATCTATTACATTATTTTTGCAATTTGTCAGTTGAAAAACTATTTACAGTTTTTTAAAGACTTTGTGACAAATTCAGGAATTTTGAGAGCCCACATGCACCAGGACTTGGAAATTTTGATTCCATAAAAAATAGACGTTGTCCCTGGTCTGGATAAGAGGAATACTCACAGTCTTGTCTTCAACTACTTTTCTTTCTCTTTGTGATCCTAAGTACCGTCAAGCACTGAATACCTATTCTTTTCTTCTGTAAATATACATTTTACAGAGAAGCCTCACAAATCCTACGTGACTAGTCTCAGTTTACCTTTAAGCCATGGCACCACTTCATGATCAATAATTCAAGCTAAAATAGGAAATTCTGCAGTATATAACACTGACGAAACTTGAAGATATTGTGCTTAATAAAATAAACCATTTCTAGAAAGACAAATGCTGCATGGTTCCACTTACATGCTGCTGCTGCTGCTGCTATGTCACTTACATGAGGCATGTATTAATAAAATAGTCAAATTCGTAGAACGAGTGAGTGGTAGTTGCCAGGGGCTGGCAGTAGAGGGAGACAGAGAGTAAATAAAGGGCAGTACAGTTTCAGATAAGCAAGATGAATAAGCTCTAGGCATCTGCTGTACAACATTGTACCTACAGTCCACACTAATGTATTATGCACTTAAAAATTTGTTAAGAGGATCAGTCTTGTGTTGATTGTTCTTCCAATAATAAAAGTTAAAGGAAGAAAGCAATATTTCAAGCACAAAAGTGAAAAAAAAAAAAGAAGGTCTTGGCATTTTACAACCTAACCAAACTACTTATAGTCTGACCAAAGTGGAGTGTGGACTTCATGATGATGGTCCAGATGCCATCTTGTCTACATCACTTGGAAACTTTAAAAGATTCATGATTTTGTTTTCTTCCATGTAAAATGAAAATTATAATAGTACCTATGTTATATGTTATTTTATTAATTTATTTCCTTTGGGGGAGATTAAACGGGATATTTGGAAAAAATGTGGAGCACTATCTGGCACATATAAAGTTTTAATCATTTGC
>SJYV01038664.1:0-35867 GCA_006410875.1 Neotragus pygmaeus | reverse complement strand
ACTAGCTTTGTTTATAGTGATGCTTTCTAAGGCCCACTTGACTTCACATTCCAGGATGTCTGGCTCTAGATGAGTGATCACACCATCATGATTATCTTGGTCGTGAAGATCTTTTTTGTACAGTTCTGTGTATTCTTGCCATCCCTTCTTAATATCTTCTGCTTCTGTTAGGTCCTTACTATTTCTTTCCTTTATTGAGCCCATCTTTGCATGAAATGTTCCCTTGGTATCTCTAATTTTCTTGAAGAGATCTCTAGTCTTTCCCATTCTGTTCTTTTCCTCTATTTCTTTGCATTGATCACTGAAGAAGGCTTTCTTATCTCTTCTTGCTGTTCTTTGGAACTCTGCATTCAGATACTTAGATCTTTCCTTTTCTCCATGACTTTTCACTTCTCTTCTTTTCACAGCTATTTGTAAGGCCAACTAGCTCTTATTCCCACTGAAGCTACTTTTGTGAAAATACAGTTGACAATTTCTTGTGGGTATAGGGGGCTAAATATGTGGCTAGCAGTAAAGCCTTCCCACTACCCCACCTTAAGACCTTAGACAACAGGAAAGTAAGATTATATTCTGAAAATCAATCATGCAATCAACACAGAGTGTATGGAGTGAACCAACATTCCAAGTAATGGAAAGACTGGGTCCCGAGATAGCAAATTTGTTTTCTGCTTGAACATAGTAGCAGTTTAAAGAAAAACTGTATCAGTAAGAGGAGACATGTAAGGACTATTGTTCATCTTCAAAGCAAATCAAGAATTATATGTTTCCTCAAGCATTATGCTAGAGAATATCTTCTAAGATTGCTACAAATTCAATGTACAGTTTGGTACATCATTAGCATGGAGAATACCCCAGCTTTCAAAACTGCAAGACTTATGCATTCAAATCTCATAGCTAATTCCCCTTGTAGTCCTGGGAGTTTGCTAAGATAGAATCTGTTATGCTATTCCTGATTATTTTGCAATAAATAACCGTTCAGTTTTCTAGGCATTGGTCAGTATCTTGAGTCCAGTCTACTCTGAGAAACAAAAAAGAGTCCAACTCTCTGGAACTTCAAGCCCAAGGAAGAGCCAGATCAGGCCTGGAGACTTAGTTGTTGTTGCTGTTCAGTGCGAAGTCAGGTCCAACTCTTTTCAGCCCTGTACATCGTCTTCCTTATCCTTCATTATCTCCTGGCGTTTGCTCTAAACCATGCCCATTGAGTCAATGATGCCATCCAACCATCTTATTTTCTTTTGCCCTCTTTTCCTCCTGCCCTCAAGGGGCCCTTATTTGTGGTCAATATTTCAACAGATTGTAACTCTCTACTATGAGTTCCAGCTTGTTTCCTTAAAAAAAGACCCAAGTCTTCCACCTCTGCCCAGACCCTCATCAATGATCATCAACATCCTAACAGTTTTTGTGCCCCACCGAAGGAGAACTTGGTGACTGTGGCCATGAAATTAAAAGACGCTTACTCCTTGGAAGAAAAGTTATGACTGACCTTGATGGCATATTGAGAAACAGAGACATTACTTTGCCAACAAAGGTCCATCGAGTCAAGGCTATGGTTTTTCCAGTGGTCATGTATGGATGTGAGAGTTGGACTGTGAAGAAAGCTGAGCGCCAAAGAATTGATGCTTTTGAACTGTGGTATCGGAGAAGACTCTTGAGAGTCCCTTGGACTGCAAGGAGATCCAACCAGTCCATTCTGAAGGAGATCAGCCCTGGGATTTCTTTGGAAGGAATGATGCTAAAGCTGAAACTCCAGTACTTTGGCCATCTCATGAGAAGAGTTGACTCATTGGAAAAGACTCTGATGCCAGGAGGGATTGGGGGCAGGAGGAAAAGGAGACAACAGAGGATGAGATGGCTGGATGACATCACTGATTCGATGGACGTAAGTTTGAGTGAACTCTGGGAGATGGTGATGGACAGGGAGGCCTGGTGTGCTATGGTTCACGGGGTCCCAAAGAGTCAGACATGACTGAGTGACTGAACTGAACTGAAAGGGGAACTTCGCTCAAGGTTCCTATTCAGTTTCTGCAGGTTCTTGCTTTTAAGACAGGGTGTCCGAAGTCCCTAAATGTTCTTCAGCAGGGCTTACATGTCCAGAGGACAGTAGACACAGAATAAATTGATGCTATTCTTTATTGTTCCTTTTTCTTCCTCCTAAGCCAGTTTTTTAATGTCTACTTTTTGAGTTGCCACTCAGTTGTTTTCCCTTCTCTCCTCCTGAGGCTTTCATCTAGACTCTTTAGGACTATCTCGCCAAATCGATTTTCCCTTGATGTTTCAGAGAAGAAAATTTTTTCAGTTGTTCTAAATATTGGACATTATAAGATAGGACAAGCTAGACAACATATTAAAAAGCATAGGGATCACTTTGCCAACAAAGGTCCATATAGTTGGGGCAACGGTTTTACCAGTAATCATCTACAGATGTGAGAGTTGGATCATAAATAAGGCTGAGCTCTGAAGGATTGATGATTTCAAACTGTGGTGCCAGAGAAGACTCTTGAGAGTCCCTTGGGCTGCAAAGAGATCCAACCAGTCAATCCTAAAGGAAATCAGTCCTGAATATTCATTGGAAGGACTGATGTTGAAGCTGAAATTCCAGTACTTTGACCACCTGATGCAAAGAGCTGACTCATTGGAAAAAACCCTGATGCTGGGAAAGATTCAGGGCAAGAGGAGAAAGGGGCAATGGAGGATGAGATGGTTGGATGGGATTATTGACTTTCTAGTCATGAGTTTAAGCAAACTCTGGGAGATAGTGAAGGACATAGAATCCTGGTGTGCAGTCCATGGGGCCACAAAGAGTCTGATGTGACTGAATGACTGAACAGCAAAAACAAATAAGATAGGATGGTCTTTGGAATGTAAATGAAAGAAAAGAGGTAAGAAAACACAAAAATGATGAAACAGTAGGCTTTGGATAAGTCAAGTCTCAAAATACATCTCAAAAATACATCTTAGTTTCTGAGTAAACCCTGCTGCCCTTGCTTACAGAGTTGTTCATTATTGCACTAACTATATGTCCCAGTTTACTTGAAAGATTCCCAGTGTCTTCTGTCTTCCTGCCCTTTCACTCCAATTACCAGTCCACTTTAACCCTGAAACGTGTCCCATTGGGTCTATTGCATGCATAGTCATGTTTCTCACCCTTAGAATCATTATGGAGCATTTCTTTCTGGATATAGTTATTGTTGATAATTTGCTCATGTGTTTTTTTGTTTGTTTGTTTAGTCTTTGGTTTAGTATGCTGTCTCTGTGCTCTTCAAACACATCCATTTGTTGGCAGAAAGGTGTTTCCCACATTTGAGAAATTAATGACTCATTCTTAATTATTTACCTGCTATATCTACTAATAACACTAAAATCCTCATCTTGTTGCACTAGCTAAAATTAAGGATAAACTGTGACACCATTTGAAGTACTGTTGAACTTTAACTCTCTTTTAGTTAAAAGAGTCTTTTGAAAAAAAACTGGTGAACAGTTCTGAATTTTAAAAGCAAACACAAATCACTTTCTCTGTTGAGTAATTCATGCATAATTACATAATTGCTTTATTATATGGCTCTGATCACATAATTATATGTGGCCTTTAAGCAAGCTTTCTATGCTCTGAGAGGTTTAACACACATGATTGATTTCCTGGGGACTTTTTTTCTGAAGAGGAAGGTTGTCTACTAGATACTTTTTAACACTAAATAATTATGTGCTTAAATACACTTTTGATAACATTGATTTTTAATAAACAGCCCCACTTCTCCATGCTTCTCTATACGATACACTTTACAATATATCTTTCCAGATTTTCCCATCAAGTGGTAGAACCCATGTTCTCATTTCTTGAATTTGGGTTGGATTTGAAACCTGCTTTATCTAACAGACTAAGGCAGAAATAATTTGCCAGAATTAAGGTGCAGCTTCAAGGGAACTTTCAAACCTGTATTTACTTTCCTGAAATTCTGGCTCAGCTACCATGAGAACAAGTACAGGCTAGCCTGATGAGCTGAGTCACCCCAGTCATCTCTGTGACCAGCCAGCTATATGCCAAGCAGGTGACAAATATCATCCTAGAAAACCATGATCTCCAAAAATGCAGAAGGAAATTCATCTAATATCAACTGAGCCTGGCTAAGATCAGTAAGACTATGTAGTTGACTCATAAACCAGTAAACAACAATGAATGCTTGTTGTAATGACATTAAGTTCTGGAGTAGGTTGTTACAAAGAGATGACTGATTCAATACCTTTCAGATATTTGTACTTAAATAAACAGAAGTGTCTTCAAAGTGATATTTAATTCCTTGCTAAATAACTCAGTCTAATTGTCTACATGGCACTAATTGAAGGTATCTGAAAATAAGTTACTATGTTACTCCAAAACGTTCTCTTTTCTCCAAATTGTATCCTATTGTGTTTTATCACTTCACTTAAGCTAAGAAAATTTATTGATTATTTCTTACTACATTTGCTAGTTTCCCCCATTCACTTATGTACTCTAGCCAGTGGATTCTCCATTTAAACATTAATCAAATATACTCCCAACTATTCATTCACACTGCTATGGCTATAATTCTAAATTATAGCATCTCTCCTGAATTAATTGCCTTGCATTGAGTGTCTCTCTACAAGTCAGCTCTACTAGAGATTTTTCTTTATTTCTATGGAACACACCTAATTGCATGTCTTCTTTTCTTAAAAAAAAAAAAAATTGTTCTATTTAAAATACAATACTTTGTTTCAGGAAGTATATTTTTCCTTGTTTTCTGTGTGGTAAAAACACGAAGTTCCCCAATATATTATTTGATAAAATAATATTCATTACAGTGTCATTAGCTTTTTATTTTCAAGAGTTATCTGGGTCAACTCTTGTGAATGTATGGGCCATTAAAAAATTCTTATTTGTATTTTGACACATGAGAGAATAGCAATCATATTAATAAATTACATGGTATGAGTTGAAATCCATTTTCTTTGTGCTTTTTCCAAAGAGATTGTAGTTCATACGCTTTTGCACATGGTATATCAAATCCCATCATTTTCATGCTCATCCCAGACACAGCACCTCTCCTAAACTCTCTTTCTACCTTACTCAAGATGGTTTTTATGCATCAAATGTCTTCATTCTCCACTAAAAAAAAAAAAAAATGAGTTTATCCTATTAAACAGAATAAAGGACATCATCTCAGTGATAGTGTTTGATCCTGTAGCCAAATTAAACCCCCATGTATATGCTCTCATAGCACATTTGCTAATGTTAAACTAGTACTTAATCCATTGCAGGAAACTGTAAGACTGTGGGCTTTTTGAAAGCACAAAAGTGAGCTAGTCACTTAGTCATGTCCAGCACTTTTGGTGCTCCACGGTCTGCAGCCCGCCAGGCTGCTCTGCCCATGGAATTCTCCAGGCGAGAATACTGGAGTGGGTAATCATTCCCTTCTCCAGTGGATCTTCCCAACCCAGGGATCAAATTCAAGTATCTTGCATTGCAGGCAGATTCTTTACCTTCTGAGTCACCGGAGAAGCCTCAATTTCAGAATCTTATTAAGTGCCTGGTAGTAGATATAAGTGACAGTCTATCTATATGTCAACAATAGCATATTTTATGTAGATTTAGAATTTTTCTTCATCGGTTCTTAGTGCATGTCTCTACAGAGGAATTACAATGGGCAATTCATGAGCAAACTTTTGCATTTAAAATCGTTTTCATATTCACACTAAAGTTTAGCATCAGGTCAATATTCATATAGACATTGTTATTCCTAGTTTGTAAATGAAGAAACTTGAAGAAGTAAAAACCTTAGAGTCAATGAAAGTCGCAAAGTTCTTTAATTCTATAACTCAATATCTTTTTATTGGACTAGAATCTCTTCTTTATAAGAAAACAATTTTATCATAATATAGGATGAGTTAAAATCCCCAACATATTTAATTAACTTCAGAGTTCATATATACTGAAAGGTCAAAAGTGTGCATGAATATTTTAAGGTGCAGTTTTTCCCACATAGGCTTATTAAACTGCAGTGTTTTCCTACATATAAGTTCATTGTAATTCCTGTGTCTCACTAACCTGAAAAATATCACTGCTTATAAAAACTCTGTCATATCAATAACTGCAACACTTGCAAGTTAACATGAAACGAGTGAAAAAAACACTTGATTTTAAATATAATTCTCTTAAAACTTCAGTCTGAGTTTGTCTGGAAAAACTTCTTTGGACTTTTTATGAAGCTTTGCTGCGTACTTACCATCTTCACTTTCTTGACAAAATTTTTTGCTCCCAAAGTTTGCTTTTCTTTGTTCAGTTAAACTTTCAAATGCAGAAGGCAGAGGTTTTCCTTACCTGCTAATTCTGCAATACCAGTACATTCTTTCCATACGATGAAAGGAAAATAATTATGCTAATAACATGTACTAATAAAAGCAATGATGATATTGGCAGCAAACTGACAGTAAGAAAACACTGACTTTATATGCAGAAAGCTATCCTAGGTGATTTTAGAGCGAAATAAGAGCCATATTTGTTTACAAAAGATTTCTATTGCTTTTAATTTTTTTTAATTGTATTGTGATAATAGCATTTAACATGAGACCTACTCTCTTAACAAATGTTTCAGTGTATGAACAGGTATTGTTGACTATTGTCCAGTGTTGTAAAGCAGATATTTAAAAGTTATTCATCTTGCTTGACTGATACTTTATGCCCATTGTTAACTAATTGACATTTCCCTTTCACTAGCCCCTGGAAATCACCAGTCTACTCTCCCGTTTCTGTGAATTTGACTGCTTTGATTTCTTGTAAGTGGAATTATTCAGTATTTATCTTTCTTTGACTAGTTTATTTATCTCATCTAACATAAGTTTCTCAAGGTTCACCTCTGCTGTTGTATATTCATATTCAGCCGTTATTCATCCTGATATTCCATTGTGTGTACATAACACATATTCATCTTTCTCTCTGTCAAATAACATTTAGGTCATTTTATATTTTGACTTCTAATGAACATGATAGGGCTAGCAATCTCTTTGAGATCCTGGTTTTAAATCTTTTAGAAAAGCATGATGAAGTGGGATTTGATAATATGGTAGGTCTATTTTAATTTTTTGAGGAATCATCATACTGTTTTCCATAATAGCTATACCATTTTGCATTTACACCTATTACATTTAGTATAGTTTGGCTCCAGCACAATACATGATGCATGTAGCTGCTCCATAAAATAATAAGAATAATAAAATAAAATAACTCTTAGTATTTTTGTATACACAAAACTTAAGCCTTAATATTTTATATTTTTGATTTATCTTGTTTTCAAAATATTATTTGATTGGATAAGAAGATGTTTTATTTATTTTTATTTTGTTTTGAAAAAAAAAGATTCTACATGAAAAACAAGCTTAGTTAGTTCTCATACATTTTGAATTTGATCTGAAAAAAATCAGATGCTGTAAGGAGCCAAATTCAGAAACATGTTTTCTTTTCACCTTCTTATAACTACTAAAGGCAAAGGATTTTGCAAAGACTGAACATCTTAAAATGCAGTGAAGATCTTGTAAAAACCCTGACAATGCAAATTGCACTGCTTGTTGGGACTTTTCATGTGATGAAGTACTTAACTATGTCACATATACATTTTTTGCCAAGGCTTATTTTTATGTCTCTATCTTTGCAGTGCATTGTTATAAGCTTTTGACTTTCAGGAAGCTAATGGTAAAGCTTGTTATTGAGTATGTACACAATAAAACAATTCTAAATTATAAAATAAAGAGATAAGATGAAATCATGAATGACTGTGGTACAGACGTTTGTCCATACTCCAGAGCATAGAGTCAGGTTAGTTAGTTCACTTTCCCTTTCTGTCTTTGTTTATTTGCCTACTGACTGAAAGAAAGGAAAGGGTCGCACTCAAATACTATGGGGCCAAACACAACATAAATGACAGAGGAGTGCGGATGGAAGATAACGGCATTGGGGGTGGTGTATGGAGAACCAGTAAGGCTATGTGCTTCTTAACAAGGTCCACTGCTACTTAGCTGCCGGGCCCAATAGCATAGCTTTTCAGATTTGTACAAAAGAAGAACATCAATTCTGATTTTGGGTAAAATATCCTCAGTTTTGTTTTTCTCTACTAAAATGTAAATTCTATTGTAGCATTATTTTAAAAACAGGAAACAGTTCAAGGTGTCATGACAAGAGCAATAACTCTTCTCATTTGTAAATCTTACAAAAGTTGATGCCAGAATACATTGTTAAGGGATTGGGAAGTGACAATGGAGGTAATTTTTATTGATGTATATTAATTTTTAAATTTTTGTTTTTTTCTCTCAATATTATAAAATAAGTATTTTATATTGAAATATAGTTCATTTACAATGTTGTATTAGTTTCCAGTATACAGCAAAGGGATTCAGTTATGTGTGTGTCAGATTTTTTGTGACCCCATGGACTATAGCCTACCAGGCTCCTCTGTCCATGGAATTTTCCAGGCAAGAATACTGGAGTGGATTGCCATTCCTTTCTCCAGGGGATCTTCCTGACTCAGGTCTTGAACCTTGCTCTACTGCATTGCAGGCGGATTAGCCACCTGAGCTACCAGGGAAGCCCTCATTATTTTATGTTGTTTTATTTCATTTTAATGTTGGTTTTCATTATAGTTTATTTTAAGATACTTAACGTAATTCCCTGTCCTATACAGTAAGACCTTGTTGTTTATCAAAAATATCACAGCCTTTAAATGTTGACAACTCAATTTTTTGAACACTACGTATCACAGCACAACATGATCACCATTCTGTTTTTGCCTTATAAGCTGCCAGTTGCTAACCACCTATGGGTGAAAGAACATCCAATTATGGTACAAAAAATGCCTTAATTGGAAATGTACTGAGCATTTAATTTCTCTTTTATGCTTCGGAATGATGCAAGGACATCAAAGGACTTTAAGGATATCACTGTGCTAGAGACTATGGAAAAGCCAGTTAACTGATGCTAGGAACTACTTGAGAAAATGAGTTACATTTTTTTAATGAGAATTCAGAAATATTTGTTTGCAAATTTGATACCAAAAGTCACTTATTTTCATGATTTTCTTTTAATATTCTTCACAGCATTTGTGGTTTCAGGCATATGTCAGTACAATTTCTATTATACTAGGTATAAGCTGAATGGGTTACAAAATGTTCCATGTTCCATGTCCCATATTTTGCTTTCAGTTTCAAAGCTCCTGAGAAAAAAAGGCATTATTCCTCGAAGCAACCTCTGGTATTATAATCCAGTGACACGTGGAGAGCCCAATGCACCTGCAAATAATGATAGCTTCTACTAGAGACTCAGACTACAATCTCTTTGTCAGGAAAAAAAAAATCCTTTTTGATATAATTATCATCATTTCCATTGATTACGGTGTTTTTAAAACAGAGTGTTGCTTATGTGATGAGATCAAATAATGACAAAGACACACAAAGTGTATTCGATCTCAATGACAGACTAAACTTTCCAAATTGTTAGTCATTAAGTTGCAACAAGGTTTTATATGGCACAGATTTAAAGCTTTAGCATGGAATTTGGATGAAAAAAAATTTTTTTGAATGACTAATTTATATCACAAAACTGTCAACAAAATTATATTTTTGTACGTGGATAACTTTTGAGTTTTTAGAAAAGATGATTAGCCCTGGAGAATGAAACTATAGGTAATCTTTTATGTCAATCAAGGTGTCCACACCAAAAAGAAGCTGATTCATCTGATGAAATTCAAAACCAATTGAACATGTATTCAGACCATTTCTTAGTGAGACTTTTCTTCTGAAATCAATTTTCACTCTGGAAGCACTGTTATCCCTTGTGCTCACATTTTCATGAGGATGTATGCTTACATACAGTCTCTGTTTCCTCTTGCTCAGCACTTAATTGAAACATCAATTTGCAACTGTGCTTTTGTTTTCCTTTTATTAATGGATTACTTTTCTTTTTAATGTTTCCTGCTGTCTCTATTTGAAAATATACTTTATGTAGATCTTGCAAACACTGTGTTGTGCTGTCTTTTCAGCCATGTCCCACTCTTTGCCATCCCATAGATTGTAGTTCGCCAGACTCCTTGTCCTCTGTTCTTGGGATTCTCCAGGCAAGAATACCAGCGTGGGTTTTAGTTTCCTCCTCCAGGGAATCTTCCTGACCTGGGGATCAAATCTTCATCTCGTATGTCTTCTGTAGTGGCAGGCAGAGTCTTTATCACTAGCACCACCTGGGAAGACTCGTTTAGTTTACTCTTATCTCTTAATTTTGCTTTTCAAATTGTCCACATTTTTTGTCTTTTTCTCTCTTCTTTTGTGTCTTTTAAACTTTATCATGACCACTGTACTAACTTCTGTACATACTTCTTTGAAACTCATCCTTTAACCCAAACAGACACACATAAAGATAGAGGGGGGAAGGAGGGATTCTTAAGTCTATTTTTATTTTAATTTCAGCAGTAATATTTTGAGTTGCTTATATTCTGTTCTTGTCTTCAGAATGCTTATCCTAGTGAAAATGTTAGTCTCTCAGTCGTGTCCAATTCTTTGCAACCCCATGGACTGTAGCCTGACAGGCTCCTCTGTCCATGGAATTCTCCAGCATGAATACTGGAGTGGGTAGTCATGACATTCTCCAGGGAATCTTCCTGATCCAGGGATCAAACCCAGATCTCCTGCATTGCAAGTGGATTCTTTAGCATCTGAGCCACCAAGGAAGCCCAGTAGCCTCTTTTTATTTTTAGGAATATGCTATCTTATCTAGTCTTTGTGAGAATGCTAATTGGAAATTTTTTAATGCATTTTTGTATTTTCTTATAGCAAATTCTCTCTGTAGTTTATACAGTTCCATGTGTCCTGAAATATGACAGAGCTTTATAGTTATAACTGTAATCATGACACAACACTAAACAGTTTTTTTTCTCAGCCTCCAAAATCACCTTTTGCTGTCCTCCTGTCCCCAAGCCCTGGCAACCATGGATATATCCCCTGTCCTATAGTTCCATCTCTTCTAGATTGTAATATAAGTGGAAGCATGTGGTATTTCACTCTCTCAGTCTGATCTCTTCCCTTAGCTAAGTTTTATCTACATTACTGTATGTATTGTAGTTTCTCCAATTATAACATTGATGGAAAAGTTTTCTTCTCTTACCAAAAGCATGTTTGATCATCTTGAGGTCAGTTGTTCTTTTTGTTACTTTTGGCTTTTCATTGTGTAAAAATAGTTTCAATAAAAGTCTACATGCTCAGTTGTGTCCAACTCCAGTACTGTAGCCCACCAGGGGGTTTCCCATGGATTTCTCCAGCAAGAATATTGAAGCAGGTTACTATTTCCTTCTCCAAGGGATCTTCCTGACCCAGGGATTGAATCCACATCTCTTGGGTCTCCTGCATTGACAGGCGAATTCTTTACCACTACAATGCCCGATGGCCCTTAACTGCTATTTTTTTTTTATAAATGAAGAGTGTATTTTTTATACACAGAAGTCACTGGCACCAGCTTTTCTGTCTTGGGTAGGTCTTTTTTCACTCCTGCTTTTGCCAGGAAGAAAGGAACGGAAGGCCTGAGTAGAGCAGTGGGATGGCCAGGCCTTTTGGGGGTGAATTGGGCGTTGCACATATTGGGTGTAATGAGGCAGGGAGTTTCACACCCATTCTAATGCCAAAGTAAGGGCTCAGGTGAGGTGCCAATAAAAGTGAAAGTGAAGTAGCTCAGTCGTGTCTGACTCTTTGCAACCCCATGGACTGTAGCCTACCAGCCTCTTCCATGCATGGAATTTTCTAGGCAAGAGTACTGGAGTGGATTGCCATTTCCTTCTCCAGGGGATCTTCCAGACCCAGAGATCAAACCCTGGCCTCTTGCATTGTAGGCAGACTCTTTACCCTCTGATCCACCCAGCAAGCCCAATACTTAACACTTAAAACTTTGGTCTCCCTTGACAAATTAGCCAGTTTCTCTATAGAGCAGAGTTTTGCTTCTCTTTAACTAGGAGTGAAGCCCGCTACTGCTATTTCTTTCACTCTCTTTCTCTGGTAGTAGTAGTAGTAGTAGTAGTAGTAGTAGTAGTAGTGTGTGTGTGTGTGTGTGTGTGTGTGTGTGTGTGTGTTGGAAGGGGTGTGATAAGGAAGATGGGTATTAGGTGGCCTTGGCCTTTGGTTATAGAAAGACAGTCTATCCATTTCACGCTTGTTTCTTCACAGTTCTGCTGGAAAAGGGCATCCTCTAGTTCAGTCCCTTGGGTCACAAAGAGTCAGACACAAAGGAGCAACTGAACTGAACTAGTTCAGTAGCAATATTGCCCTCTGATTTATCCGGCAACATGAACCGGTTGGGCTTTGTTCCCCAAATTCCTCATAATTTCTGAAATACTCCTGATCTGCTTCTGTTCTCAGTGCTACTATGAATCAACTCATCTATTCATGTTTATCATTCCTCCAGTGGGATTTGGGGAGGAGGAGGAGGTAAAATGCATGCACTCTCAGCCATCCAGAAGCATTATCCTACAGACAGTACTGCCATGCTGGGAATGGTTGATCTCATGCAAGGACTGTGTGATCCTGCACTGGAAGTCTTACACTACTTGCCACAGAAAGGATCATTTCTCCAGTAACTTTTCCTTTCTATTTATTATATTAATAAAGTTCAGGCTAATATTGATAAAACAGAATGTATAAGAAATTCCATTTGCATTCCAAAAAGTCAATGGACCCTTANTTACACTACTTGCCACAGAAAGGATCATTTCTCCAGTAACTTTTCCTTTCTATTTATTATATTAATAAAGTTCAGGCTAATATTGATAAAACAGAATGTATAAGAAATTCCATTTGCATTCCAAAAAGTCAATGGACCCTTACATCTCTCAGTAAAGCAAAATTTTCAAAATTTGTTTCACTATCCTATAATGCTTTTGCATTTAGTATGCACCTCAACTTTAACTCCATCTCATGGCTTTTATTTTTATTTCCTCAATGGAAAGAGGATTCCTTGGGAATAGTATCTATCCACAAAATCTATGTATCCACATACCTTTGGAAGAAAAAAATATTTTTCTGGATATTGCAAGACAATGTAGAGTTACTGAAAAAGCAATAAGTATCTAAAATTTTTAGCTATATGAAACTAAATACTTTTAGTATTTATCAATGGGCTTCCTTGATAGCTCAGTTGGTAAAGAATTCGCCTGCAATGCAGGAGACCCTGGTTTGATTCCTGGGTCAGAAAGATCTACTGGAGAAAGGATAGGCAATTATAAGAAAATATTTGCAGTAGTAATATACATGTAAATGTTTTTAGAATGAATCTGTTGTCATCAAATACTTCCGTTTTGTCTTTGTCTTGGTCTCTGTTGATTGTTCCACCTGGCGGGGTTTTCCAGGATGCAATTGTTAGCTTTATGTTCCTAGGTCAAATATTCCCAGGTGGCACAGAGGTAAAGAATCCTCCTGCCAGTGCAGAAGACACGAAAGACACAGGTTCAGTCCCTTAGCCAGGAAGATCTTCTGGAGTAAGAAATGGCAACTCACCCCAGTATTCTTGTCAGGGAAATCTCATGAACAGTCGTGGGATCACAGAGTCAGACATGCCTGCCTGACTGAGCGTGCGCGTGCACACGCACACACACACACACACACACACACACACACACACACACACACCTGGATCCAAGCATAGAAAGTAACATTTTAGTTGTGTTTCTTTTACTATTTTCTCTTAGTTCCACACACACACAAAGTAAAAAAAAAAAAAAAAAAAAAATGTAATCCTGCATGGAATGTTAAAAAATTATAAATGATGTATGAGATTTTAAAAAAGTACCCTTGTCTGGAAAACACCACACACGGAGTACAGATGTTCTTAAACTGCTCTTTGTGAGACTAAGCCCTGACAACTATCTCTTTTAAATAATGGAAGACTTTAACTTTTTAAAAAGGAAAGCGAAGAAAAAGAGAGGGAGGGACTGTCTAGTTTCTTTAGAAGTTGGCTTTTCCTGTCTTCTAGATAAGAATTCCATAACTGTCTCAATGGAAACATTATACATCAGATACACTAATCAATATTTCAAGCCAAATCTTGGAAGGATGGGCTGATTTCTATAGTTTTTAATATTCAAGTGCTAGGAAGTGAATTTTCCTGTGAAACTTTTAAGTGTCAAAACTGAGACACTACTATACACGTCCTACATATGGCAACAATTTTTACGTATAAACTCATCTTCTTTGGTGTGTATATATACATGTACATATTGATTGCCATAGTTTGCAAATGTTCATATGCAATATCTACAAATGCACTATCTCTTCATATATGCATATGCTAAAAAGCAAGATTGAAATAAATTCAATGTGTGAGGAACAAAAATAAATATGTGCATTATATTGTAATTTCTAGAATAGGAATAATCATAAAAAATAGCTTTTTATTTGATATCAGGATTCTCAGTCCTTTTTCCTGTGAGATTAACTGTAAGGAAGAAGTTGATATTCTGGACAAGTTTCCATGGTATACCCTGATTTTTTTTTAACAATTATGGTATTGATGCTAGAGGCAAGTAATGTATATTTCCCAGCTAAATGTCTAAATGCTTTTTCTAGTAATTAAGGGCTCATGGATGTGTCAGGCCATATGGTCTATCAGGCAGTGAGCTGCTGACCCAGAACTAGAGTAAATGCCAGCCTGGTCCACTGTAGAAAATGAGAAATAACAGAGCTGTTCCAATTCAACCCCTTTGAACCTCCAATTTCTTCCCTAAGTCTTGCTTCTTGAAAGATACTCTGACAGGTCTCAGAATTTATTGACAAGGAGAAGGCACTGGGAACCCATTCAAATACTCTTGCCTGGAAAATCTCATGGACGCAGGAGCCTGGTAGGCTGCAGTCCGTGGGGTCGCAAAGAGTCAGACTGAGTGACTGAGCAACTTCACTTTCACTTTTCCCTTTCATGCATTGGAGGAGGAAATGGCAACCCACTCCAGTGTTCTTGCCTNCCCAACTCCAGTACTCTTTCCTGGATAATCCCATGGACGGAGGAGCCTGGCGGGCTGCAGTCCATGGGATCGCTAAGAGTCGGACACGACTGAGCAACTTCACTTTTACTTTTCACTTTCATGCATTGGAGAAGGAAATGGCAACCCACTCCAGTGTTCTTGCCTGGAGAATCCCAGGGATGGGGGAGTGTGGTGGGCTGCTCTCTATGGGGTCAAGCAGAGTCGGACATGGCTGAAGTGATTTAGCAGCAGCAGCAGCAGCAGATAGCATATTAAAAAGCAGAGATATTACTTTGCCAACAAAGGTCCATCTAGTCATCTATGGTTTTCCAGTGGTCATATATGGATGTGAGAGTTGGATTGTAAAGAAAGCTGAGTGCTGAAGAATTGATGCTTTTGAACTGTGGTATTGGAGAAGACTCTTGAGAGTCCCTTGGACTGCAAGGAGATCCAGCCAGTCTATCCTAAAAGAGATCAGCCCTGGGTGTTCATTGGAAGGACTGATACTGAAGCTGAAACTCCAATACTTTGGCCACCTCATGTGAAAAGTTGACTCATTGGAAAAGACCCTGATGCTGGGAGGGATTGGGAGCAGGAGAAGGGGACGACCGAGGATGAGATGGCTGGATGGCATCACTAACCCGATGGACATGAGTTTGAGTGAACTCCAAGAGTTGGTGATGGACAGGGAGGCTTGATGTCCTGTGATCCATAGGGTTGCAAAGTGTTGGACACAACTGAGCAACTAAACTGAACTGAACTGAACTGACATTGCAAGTAAAAAAGATATTCTCCTGTGTGGTCTTATATGTACATAATAATTTCAAGGTGATTTTTCTACCCCATTGCCCTTTCTTTTCCTGCATCCTTACTTTCCTTATTCCTGTTGAGCTTATTCTGGTTACTAGAAAAGATCATTAAAATATATAACATAAATATGAATATATAGATAAATTAAGGAAAAGAGTGACAATTGTGGGAGGATTTTGAGCCAATTAATAACATCTAGTCTTTGAAAATTATCACTGTAGCTGCTTCAGGGAATGTAGACTGTAGAGGGGGTAATTGTGGAAGCAAGATGACTGCTAGAAGGCTATTGCAGTAATCTAATTGGAATATGAGGCTATTTTGGACTAGAGGATAGGCATTAGGGTTAATGGGACCAATATGTATAATAGTATATTTTGGATACCGGAAAAGATAAAATGAGGAGTCAAAGATGGCCTGTATGTTGGTGAGGTGATGTTATGATTTTTAGTGTAAGGGAAAACTCCTTCTCCAGGGATTGAACCCAGGTCTCCTGCATTGCACACAGATACTTTACTGTCTGAGCCACTAGGGAAGCCCAAAACAACAACAACAAAACTCCAGATCTGATGCTATATCTACTATGTAGGTCAAGGAAAGACCATGGGTAATTTCCCAGCTGTAAAACGTAATCACAAAAATTAATTCAATGTGTAAGTGATAAATATCAGGTGATGTCCAATGGTTGCATGATTTTTGTCAAGTAACATTAGTTTTCACTTTTCCCTATATATTTTCATAGTTTTCTGAAGGAAAAATAGAAAGCAAATTAAGCAGGAGCTTTGTACAAATTCCACTGTTCTCTCTCATGCTTGTTATTTCTCTAGTAGATATTAGAACATCCTCTGCCAAAATCATAAAGGAGCCAATACATTGAGCTGAAAATGATGGGAATCACTTCATCACGTCCCCAAAAAATAGCTTTCTGGAGACAGAATTGAATAGAAGTATCTTAAAATGACTAGTTATTTTTGTTCATTTTTTGTTTTATTTTTGTTGTTTTCTTCTTGAAATACAGTTGATTTACCCTGTTGTGCTTCCAGTGGTTTTTAAAAAATGAAAAAATTCTATTACTTGTAACTGTATCTCTCTTTTCAATTTATAATATAGTGAACTTTTAATTAATGGTTAACCTGTCAAATATAAAAACCCTCAAGATTTACACAAATTTCATTGTTCATGGAATGTTTTACTGAAACAAAACTTTGCTTTTAGTGAATTTGAAATTTTAAAAATAGTGTGAAATCCAGAGTACTTTTCCTTAAGCAGTATTGCTAAATATAACAGAAATAGTCTTGCTTCTAGACATTTACATTCTCTGGCTGCTGACGACTGCATTATTTTGAAAGTTAGGAATAAGACTAACAGTAGAAACAAGCAAAAATAAGCTACAAGGCTGAAGCTTTCCTGCCTTGAGGAGTCCAGATAACAATTATCTGAATTAACTGCCTCTTATTTAGAGTGAGGTCCAGGATTTTACAAGGTTCCCCTCCTGAAGATTTCTGATGTTTTCACATAATAACCCACAATCCACTGATTTTGCTTCTCTATACCACAGATCAACGACGTACAAAACATTGCTGTTTTTATAAGTAAAGTTTTATGGGAACAAAGACACTGATACTCATCTAGAATTTTACCAAAGATGTTATGACCCTGAAAGTCAGTGATGTTTCTTATTTGGTCCTTTATAAGAAAAATTTTGCTGCACTGTGGTCTATATAATGGACCCAGGCCACCTCTGCTTTGTCTCTGAAGTTGCCCCCTCACCAGATCTTCTAGAACTGAGCAGTTATCCCTGGACTTCACCCCATTAGAAGCCTGATCCCCAGAAATAAGAATCAGAAATATGGCTAAGACCAAATAGCGATACTTAACAAAGATGCATGAAGCCAAGTTAAGATGGTGTATACAGAATGAGCAGTGATGGCAGGTAATTTCTCTTTCCTGATCTGAGTGTTGGCTATATAGGTATGTTTGGCTAGTGAGAATTCACTCAGTTTCACGGTTATAAGACACATACAAAATAACAAGTTAACAAAAAGTAAAACTTTGTATTGAGAGCTTGTGCAAAAAATGAATTACAGAACTAACAGAAGTAAAATTTAAGGCAGGCTTCTATTTCATTAGTCACGGGCCATGCCTTCTCTGGTTTGGATGCACCTGTTACTTTCTCACTCAGAGGCAAGTTTTTAACTTTGATATATCAAAAATTTTATTAAGTATGCCTTTGCTGACACAATAATCTCCTTAGACACAGGCCATGGTGCTCTGTTTGAGATGTCCTTTTTTCTTATTCTCCTTAGCTCAGACCTAGGAATCCCACTCAGTTGTACAGAAGCTCTCATGCATCTTTCCTCTACCAAAATCTAGATGTTTATTCCCTGCTTTTTTGAATGAAAGGAAGAAATATTTTCACCTTCACTCAATCTCAAATAATCCCTATGATGATGCAGGGGTTGTTTATGTTGTTCAGTTGTCAGGTTGTGTCCAACTCTACGACCCCGGCCTGTGGCACAACAGGCTCCTCTATCATTCACTATCTCCTGGAGTGGCTCAAGTTCATGTTCATTGAGTTATTTATACTATCTACTTCATCCTCTGCTGCCCTCTTCTCCTTTTGACTTCAATCTTTCCCAACATCAGTGTCTTTTCCAATGAGTCAACTCTTAGCAACAGGTGGCCAGAAATTGGAGCTTCAGCTTCAGGATCAGTCCTTCCAATAAATATTCAGAGTTGACTTCCTTTAGGACTGACTGGCTTGATCTCTTTACACATCAAAGGACTCTCAAGAGTCTTCTCCAATACCACAATTCAAAATAATCAATTCTTCGCCACTCAGCCTTCGTTATGGACCAACTCTCACATCAGCACAGATTACTGGTGAAACCATAGCGTTGACTATACAGATCTTTGCTGGTAGAATATTGTCTCTGCTTTTTAATATGCTGTCAAGTTTTCTCACAGCTTTCTTTCCAAGGAGCAAGAGTCTTTTAATTTCATGACTATAGTCACTGTCTGCAGTGNTAGCGTTGACTATACAGATCTTTGCTGGTAGAATGTTGTCTCTGCTTTTTAATATGCTGTCAAGGTTTCTCACAGCTTTCTTTCCAAGGAGCAAGAGTCTTTTAATTTCATGACTATAGTCACTGTCTGCAGTGGCTTTGGAACACTAAAAAATAAAATCTGTTACCACATCCACTGTTTTCCCTTCTATTTGCCATGAAGTGATTAGATTGGATGCCATGATTTCTATTTTTTTTAATGTTGACTTTTAAGCCAGCTTTCTCACTCTCCTCTTTCACCCTCATTAAGAGGCTCTTTAGTGCCACTTCACTTTCTGCCGTTAATGTGGTACCATCTGCATATCTAAGGATGCTGCTATTTTTCCTAGCAATCTTATTTACAGCTTGGGATTCATCTAGCTGGCATTTCTCATGATGGATTCTGTCTATAAGTAAAATCAGCAGGGTGACAATTATGATTCTCACCTTATCGTATTTACTTACTGTACTTACATACTGTACTTATGTACAGCCTTATCATACTCCTTTCCCAATTTGGAACCAGTCCGTTGTTCCATGTCCAGTTCTAATTGTTGCTTCTTGACCTGCATACAGGTTTCTGAGGAGACAGGTAAAAGTGGTCTGGTATTCCCAAATCTTTAAGAATCTTCCACAGTTTGTTGTGATCCCAACCATCAAAGGCTTTAGCATAGTTAGTGAAGCAGATGATTTTTATGGAATTTCTTTGTTTTCTCCATGCTATAATGAATGTTGGCAACCTGATCTCTGATTCCTCAACCTTTTCTAAGTCCAGCTTACAGATCTGGAAGTTCTCTGTTCATGTACTGCTAAAGCCTAGCTCGAAAAATTTTGAGCATTACTTTGCTAGAATGTCAAATGAGCACAATTGTAGAGTAGTATGAACATTTTTTGGCACTGTTCTTCCTTGGAATTGGAATGAAAACTGACCTTTTCCAGTCCTGTAGCCACTGCTGAGTTTTCCAGATTTGCTGACACACTGAGTGCAACACTTTAACAGCATCATCTTAGGATTTGAAATAGCTCAGTTGAAATTACATCACCTCTACTAGCTGTTTCTAGTAATGTTTCCTAAGACCCATTTGACTTCACTCTCCAGTATGTCCGGCTCTAGATGAATGACCACACCATTGTGGTTACCTGGATCATTAAAAACTATTTTGTATACTTATGTGTCTTCTTGCCATCTCTTCTTAATATGTTCTGTTTCTTTTAAGTCCTTACCATTTCTGTCCTTTATTGTGCCCATCTTTACATGAAATAGTCTTTTGATATCTCCAATTTTCTTGAAGAGATCTCTAGTCTTTCCTATTCTATTGTTTTCCTCTATTTTTCTTTGCATTGTTCACTTAAGAAGGCTTTCTGACTCTTCTTGCTGTTCTCTGGAACTCTTCGTTTAGTTCGGTGTATCTTTCCCTTTCTCCCTTGCCTTTCACTTCTCTTCTTTCCTCAGCTATTTGTAAAGCCTCCTCAGACNCATTGTTCACTTAAGAAGGCTTTCTGACTCTTCTTGCTGTTCTCTGGAACTCTTCGTTTAGTTCGGTGTATCTTTCCCTTTCTCCCTTGCCTTTCACTTCTCTTCTTTCCTCAGCTATTTGTAAAGCCTCCTCAGACAAGCAGTTTGTTTTCTTTCGTTTCTTTTTCTTTGGGATGGTTTTAGTCACCACCTTCTGTACAATGTTACAAACCTATAGTCATAGCTTTTCAGACATTCTGTCTACCAGATCTAATCTCTTGAATAAATTTATCACCTCTAATGTATAATAATAAGGAATTTGTTTTAAGTCATACCTAAATGGTACAGAGGTTTTCCCTACTTTCTTGAATTTAAATCCTAACTTTGCAATAATAAGCTGATTAGAACCACAGTCAGCTCCAGGTTTTGTTTTTGCTGACTATAAAGAGTTTCTCCATATTAGGGTGCAAAGAAAATAATCAATATGATTTTTATATTGACCATCTGGTGACTCTTGCCCACAGTAGAAGATATAATGGTCATCTGAGTTAAATTCACCCATTTCAGTCCATTTTAGTGTACTGATTCCTAAAATGGTGATGTTCCCTCTTGCCATCTCCTTTTGACCACTTCCAATTTATCTTGATTCATGGACCTAACAGATTCTTATGCAACATTGTATTGACCATTATATCTACTACTATGGGCAAGAATCCCTTAGAAGAAATGGAGTAGCCATCATAGTCAACAANTTGCCTGGAGAATCCCATGGACAGAGGAGCCTGGCGGGCTACAGTCCATGGGGTCACAAAGAGTCGGACAAAGAGCGGCTAAGCACAGCACAGCACATACCTCCTTTTCCACCATCCAGCAAGGTGGAGGGAGGAATTCCTATATGAATTCCTGAGAATTCAGTGAGTTCAGGTTAATGGTTCTTGTTACATCAGCCTGCAACCAAAATGCATTTTCCTATAGAAATATATTGGGTGAAGCTTCATGATAGAGGATTGGCAAAACTATCATTGAAGTGTAACATTGATTAAATAGTAATTTTCTGCACTTTAATGTGTAACTATCAATTATGCTTTTTCTGAGGGAAAATATAAGCCAAAGTACAATCAAGTCACTTGAAAAGGGACTTTTGTAAGGCAACGCAAATGTAAAAGAGAGACGTCCTCTGATGAAAGTCCCATAGGAGGATAATTCTATTACTTTATATTAAATCTTCATATATTTCAGAAGACTATTCAAAATTTTTAAAAGGTTTTGAAATACATTTCTACAGGAAAGTTGAAAGCTTCGCATACAACTAAGAGTGGCAAAGAAGCAAATAGAATAAAACTCTCAGAATTTTAATTTAAAAGCACACGATCTCTAGAGTCAGACAATAGTAGTCAGACTATAATTGCTATTTTGTATTCTCTTATTTTTTGGATGAATTTAGATATTATACTTACTTTTTCTGTTACTTCATCTAAAATAAAGGTAATAATACTGATATCAAAAAGAAGTTATAGGTTTAAAGGAGATAATATGAAATCTATTATACTACCTGGTATGAGTTCCCAGAGAATATTTTTTGGTTTATGTTTTTTTGGGGTGGGGGTAGCTGCCAGTTCTATGACTTTATTTCTAGACCATTTTTGCTAAGTTATGGTATTCATTAGGCATCCTTGACCTATTAGAAGCAAGAATGACATCTGTTCTGACCTGCCAGGCCAGTTGGTTCATTTACAGAAAGTTGACAAAGAAACCATCAGAAACCTTAACTGATGATGCAATGAACTGATTATCTATCGTTCATAACAAATTTATCCATCTGATATTTTGAATGGCCTACTAGTTATTTGTGGACTTCCCAGGTGACTCAGTGTTAAAGGATGTAACCGCTGATGCAGGTGATGTAGGTTTGAGCCCTGGATCAGGGAGATCCCCTGGAGTGGGAAATGGCAACCCTCTTCAGTATTCTTGCCTGGGAAATCCCATGGGCATAGGAGTCTTGTGGGCTGCAGTCCATGGTGTCTCAAAGAACTGGACACAACTGAGTGACTGAGCAGGCGTGCAAGTTATCTGCAAACCAGGCAGGTATTGTTTGCCAATAGCCAGAAATTCCGTTTGTGTCATCATCAAGCATACAGGAACCTGTATTTATGGAAACCCCTCACATCTCTGCAATATCAATATCTATAGATGTCAGATTCTCCTAATTCCAATGATTAGGTTCTATAAAGTCCCCATGAGCACTGAATTAGTGAATCCTGAACCATTGCTCCCAGGGGAAAGATGGGATTAGGTTCCTATAATCATCTGGTAATATTTTCATCAACTGATCAATGCATTATCCTGATTTATATGTATTTCTATTTAATATACATTGGTAATTCATGAATATTGAACTCATGAGCAACAGCGTTATAACTCATGTCTGAACATACTTTATCTAACACATGTATTTTCTCTGCAAAGCACATTAAGGACTTACGTGTGCAGAAGCCCTAGACAGCATGTCAGCACAGGGACTGGAGCCATTTTCCACAGTGAAATCACCAACTAAAATCACACACACCAAAAAAATGGAACTAAAAGACTTGCTTATAGTATTAATGCTTTAATAAGAAGGCAGTGTCACCATTTTCCTCCACAGCTGACAACATGTATGCCTGATCATCAAAAAATTTGCCCCATTGTTCATGTCCTCAAATGACTGCTAAAACACTGAGTATTATTTGGAAGTGGCAAAATGTTTTAACAAGTAGATGTATTTACAAATAGTGAATTCACAAATAATAATCATCACTGTAATTTTCAGAAGGTATAAATCTTGAAAATGTACCTCTAGATTTATTTCATCTTCTCTCATATTTTTAAATTAAATTTGGCATTTTAAATTTTAAAATCCATAATATATCACAATCAAAAATTTCAAGATCTATAGGATGACTAAGAGTCAACCATATTATGAATGCTTTGTGTTTGGATCTTCAGAAATTCTTGAAACTGATATAAATATTATGATAATGGCACAAGTAATTTCTGTTCCATATAAAGGAAAACCATCAGCCTTTCATGGTTCTGTAAGGATTCCCAGAAAAAGATCTGGGAAGAGTGATAAGTATTTGGAAGAGCTTGATGCAAAGTACTTGGGAGAAGGATGACCATAACTAGGTGAAGTTGGTAGTGAATAGTGCTAACAAACCAAGAGTAAAGATGTTGAATTTGAAGTGACTTCAAACCACTTACCCTGTGATCCTCTCCAACAGTGTTTAGATACGCCAGGTTATAAGACATGTTGAATACCTATGTTGATTCAAGGGAAGAGGTTACAATAAGTATAGCAGAAAATAAAGTACAAAGCAAGGTAGACTATGTGACAGTAGAATAGCTGGGTTGAGGCATGGTGTCCACTAGTTAGGAGGTTGAGGGAAACAAAAATTGTTTGGGTTGAAGAAACTGAAGTCTTCAGTGAAATCAGAGATTTACTTGGAATGTGAATTGAAGGAGATCAAGATAAATAAAACTATGATCAAAGATTACACATTAGAGTTAAAATTCACCAAGATATAATATTTAATAGTTTGGGCTGCTGAAAAGCCCAGGGTTTCCCCAAAGATATGAATAGATGATTACATTGATTGATTTCTGGTCAAGAAATTTGAAGTGTGAGGAATTGAACTGCTCACATTTATTCTAATGATGAAAGTTCTTGGAGTAGAGGATAATGCCAGCTAGATGCCAACATCCACTGTGACTTAGGAATGGGAAGTGTGCAGAAGTAACAAGATTCTAAGGTGTGATGTCATGAACCTCAGAAGAGATGTGTCTATAAATATGGGACGTAGAATAAGTAAAGGAAGCAGAATAACCATCTGAAATTGGAAATAGGGAACTGGGAGAATGTCAACGTCATCTCAGACTCCTGTGTTCTCAGAAGTGTAGGTGAAAGAGAGAATCCTCTGTTCCCTTAAGAGAGATGCAGGAGGTTAGTATGCTGAGGCGGGAGCCAGTGTTAAATTACATCAGCAGTGCTCAGAGAAAACCAAATGCAGAGGCCTAGGCTTTAAGGTACAGGTTTACAATGATGATGGGGTCTAAAGACCAAGGTGAAACAATGGTAGTGTGAGGAGTAGCAGTGAGAGGCAGAAACAGAGGGCAGGGAAGAGCAGGCGGGGCAAGACGGAATAAGAGAACGTAGCTGGGTTTGCATATTTATTCATGTTATTTGTAAATACCTGGAATTTGTAAATACCTGGAATTAAAGGGCTTGATGGATTTAAGCATTCTGATCCTCAGCAGAAACAAGCGGAAAACTCAGGTAATATTAGAGACCAAAAGAGCTGAGCAATCTGGATGCTGGCTCACCAGTCTGATGTCTTTAACCTCCCCATCCATGTGGCTACAGTAGAACCAATTGCTGAGCACATATGGTCATGACAAAAAGAAAAAAAAAAAAAAAACCTCTGTGCATGTGTGTTCAATGAGACTGAAGTAACCAACTGATGCAAACTCTTCCCTGGAGATTTCTGGGCAGATGATAAATGCTCCCAGTATATAACTAATGGATAACGCTATAAGATGCTATATTCAGGGGCTGGTGGTAGCCATAGTCTTGTCATGTAGACCAGAGGAGGAACATTTTTCCTTTATTTTAAAAGACAAACAGCAGTTTTGCTGGAGGAGAGAAAAAGTGAAAGTCTCTCAGTCATGTCCAACTCCTTGTGACCCCATGGACTATAGAGTCCATGGCATTCTCCAGGCCAGAATACTGGAGTGGGTAGCCNTTTCCTTTATTTTAAAAGACAAACAGCAGTTTTGCTGGAGGAGAGAAAAAGTGAAAGTCTCTCAGTCATGTCCAACTCCTTGTGACCCCATGGACTATAGAGTCCATGGCATTCTCCAGGCCAGAATACTGGAGTGGGTAGCCGTTCCCTTCTCCAGGGGGTCTTACCAAACCAGGGATCAAACCCTGGTCCCCTGAATTGCAGGCAGATTCTTTACCAGCTGAGCCACCAGGGAAGCTATAGGAAAGTGATTCCTTTTAAGGTTAGGAGAAAATGTGTGTGAGTGCACGCTCAGTCACTCAGTTTTGTCTGACTCTTTGCAACCTCATGGACTGCAGCCTGCCAGAATCCTTTGTCCATGGAATTTTATAGGCAAGAATACTGGAGTGGTTTGCCATTTCCTCTTTCAAGGAATCTTTCCGACCCTGGGATTGAACCTGGGTCTCCTGAGTCTCCTGCACTGGCAGGCGGATTCTTTACCACTGAACCACCTGAGAAGCCCAAGAGAGGATATATAAGAAGATAAATATAAAAAACCTTAAGAACTTGTGGTTATATACTTATTTTATATGCTGAATTTTAATGTTAAATAATCCTTTGCTGAAAAGAAAAAGAAATGACCAATTTTACCACTGATTTTGTTGTGTGCTTGTATGTGTGTACATATATTCTATATGTGTGTATGTATGTGTGTGTATATATATACACAATATACATGTGTACACACATGCATGTATATGTATATACAGTATATACATGTATATAATATATATATAATACATACACACACACCTGATTTATACAGCCTCATTCTATTGTTTTATCTATAAACTGACATATTAAGTTCATGATTCTGTTATACCTCTGTTTCTTGAATTATGCTTGCTTCTAGATTGTATTCTTCAGTAGTTTTAAATAGTATGTTTCTCTTTTCCTTCTCTTCTATTTCTTCTCTACTTATATTTGTATATAGAGAGATCACTTTCTTTTATTCAGCCTAGTAAAATGCAATTGTTTTCTCCTTGACTTTTCCCATTTTATCAGAAAAAAAAAGAAATCTTTTTTTTTTCTAAACTATAACTTGAAATCTAGTCAAGCTTCTTGTTTGTCGGTGCAGGGAGGGGTGGTGTAGAAACTAGTGAACCAAGATTACGTACAGAACTTGTGGGGATGCTCAAAATGCAGAATGTTCTAAAAGAGTGCTAACAAAATACAGATGTGTGTCATGCTTCTGGGCTTCCCTTGTGGCTCAGTTGGTAAAGAATCTGCCTGCAATGCAGGATACCTGGATTTGACCCCTGGGTTGGGAAGATATCCTGGAGATATCCCACTCCAGTATTCTGGCCTGGAGAATTCCATGGACTGCATAGTCCATGGGGTCACAAAGAATTGGACCCAGCTGAGGTTTGGGTTAATCATGTTTCAGAGGATAATAGCTCTGAATGTGGACTTTCTGCAGCCTCGAACCCTGGAAATGGCAGACTCCAGCACTTTATCTGAAATGGCAAACCCCAGCATCTACTTCTGAAACACTAAGATATCAAGATAAGGACATCCTTAGTGATTGGCAGGATATTCTATTTTTAAGTGATTTTTCATTTATCTCTCCAGTCTGTTTCTCTTCTCATTGATTCCTTTTCTCTCATTCTGCACGTGTGTTTGTATGTATGGAGGAGGGGAACATATTAGTGAAGGCTGTGAGGTTTTCCTACTAATGGCTTTTTCCCAATATAGTATCTGGAGATTGGGACAGAGTTTGGATCCAATTTGACCACTTCAGTTCAGTTCAGTCGCTCAGTTGTGTCTGACTCTTTGTGACCCCATGAATCGCAGCACGCCAAGTCTCCCTGTCCATCACCAACTCCCAGAGTTCACTCAGATTCACATTCATCGAGTCAGTGATGCCATCCAGCCATCTCAACCTCTGTCGTCCCCTTCTCCCCCTGCCCCCAATCCCTCCCAGCATCAGAGTCTTTTCCAAGGAGTCAACTCTTCGCATTAAGTGGCCAAAGTACTGGAATTTCAGCTTTAGCATCATTCCTTCCAAAGAAATTCCAGGGCTGATCTCCTTCAGAATGGGCTGGTTGGATCTCCTTGCAGTCCAAGGGACTCTTGAGAGTCTTCTCCAACTCCACAGTTCAAAAGCATCAATTCTTCGGCGCTCAGCCTTCTTCACAGTCCAACTCTCACATCCATACATGACCAGTGGAAAAACCATAGCCTTGACTGGACGGACCTTAGTTGGCAAAGTAATGTCTCTGCTTTTGAATATGCTATCTAGGTTGGTCATAACTTTTCTTCCAAGGAGTAAGCATCTTTTAATTTCATGGCTGCAATCACCATCTGCAGTGATTTTGGAGACCCCCCAAAAATAAAGTCTGTCATTGTTTCCACTGTTTCCCCATCTATTTTCCATGAAGTTATGGGACCAGATGCCATGATCTTCGTAAGAGTTTTCTATTTCTTTCCTGACCCACCATTTTAGAGAAAATAATCATATTTCATTGATAGAAGTTTGTTAAACTCCACTCTTATGTGTTCATATCTGTCAGCTTTGGTGAGCTATCCTCTGTGATCTGATTTTATTCTGCCCCCCTTTCCCTGGGGTAGATAACACTTATTTTAAATAAATATACAAATTGAGGCCGAAGGTGTTGCTTAGTTCATCCAAGTTTAATCAGATAATAAAAGAGTGTTTTTTATTTACAATAAGTGTAGAACATTTAGTGAATTTATTTTAGTGAAAAGTTTTAGTGAAATATATTTAAGAAAAACATAACAAATACCATTTAGAAAAATATATGAATTTACTCATAAATATCAGTTGGAAACTTCTTGAGTATCATTTTTCTATTCATCTGACTTTCCTAAGAAAGAGACTGAATTGGATATGAAACTAGATATGAAAGATCAAAATATTCCATGTCAAGTGAAATGTAAAAGTTCAAAACTTAATTCTTATTTTATACCATCGGTAAACTAAATATACCCCAAAACTATAAACTCTACCTAGATTTACTAATGATATGAAATAATTACTAGTACTTTACCCAGTAATTTCTTAAGCTACAGAAATATAAACAAGCACACAAAAAGGGTTACAACAATTAAGGGTACAGTTTTTAGACTTATCACTTGTCTAACTTTGTTGTTCAGTCACTCAGTTGTGTTTGGGCTTTGCGACCCTATGCACTACAGCACGCCAGGCTCCCCTGTCCTTCACCATCTCCCAGAGTCTGCTCAAACTCATGTCCATTGAGTCCATGATGCCATCCAACCATCTCATCCTCTGTCTTCCCCTTCTCCTCCTGCCTTCAATCTTTCCCAGCATCAGTGTCTTTTCTAATGAGTCAGTTCTTCACATCAGGTGGCTAAAGTACTGGAGCTTCAGCTTCAGCATCAGGCCTTCCAGTGAATATTCAGGGATGATTTCTTCTAAGATTGACTGGTTTGGTCTCCTTGGTGTCCAAGGAATTCTCAAGAGTCTTCTCCAGCACCGTAGTTCAAAGACATCAGCTCTTCGGCACTCAGCTTTTTTTTTTCTTTTAACTGTCCAGCTCTCACATCCATACATGACTACTGGAGAAACCATAGCTGTGACTATACAGACCTTTGTAGGCAGTGTAACGTCTCTGCTTTCTAATATGCTATCTAGGTTTATCATAGCTTCCAAAGAGCAAGTGTCTTTTAATTTCATGGCTGTAATCACTGGCCACAGTGACTTTGGAGCCCAAGAAAATAAAGTCTGTCACTGTTTCCATTGTTTCCCCATTTTCCATGAAGCAATGGGACCAAATGCCATGATCTTAGTTTTTGCATGTTGAGAATTAAGCCAGCTTCTCCACTCTCCTCTTTCACCTTCATCAAGAGGTTCTTTTGTTCTTTTTTGCTTTCTGCCATAAGGGTGATGTCATCTGCATAGCTGAGGTTGTTAATATTTCTCCTGGAAGTCTTGATTCTAGCTTGTGCTTCATCCAGCCCAGCATTTTGCCTGATGTACTCTGCATATAAGTTAAATAAGCAGGGTGACAATATATTTGTCCAACTATGTCTGAAATATTTGTATATGTCCATATGTATGTATCTGTGAATGTTTGTATTTGATAGAACGTACTAAACTTTTCATTATTTTATTCTCAAATATGGAATGGAAGCTCACTAAATCTAACCACAAGACCAGAATCTGCAGTACTTTGTTTGTCAAATGACTCAAATTCATTCTCTCTACAGAAAAGAGCCTTAGACCCTTATGACAGGTGTCTGGAGAATTTTTCAGCAGTTGATTTAAGAAATAGCATCAAACTGTTTCTGTTAGAGGTTAGATGTTTTCCTTTAAATTGTACTGTTATGGAAACATTCTAAAGGTCATCTTTAGTGGAAAAATTCCTCTACCCTTTGGAGCTGTAGTCATGTTTAAGGTCTTAGAATCTCTCTTTTTCTTTTTTTTTGTCTTAGTTTTTTTTTTTTTTTTAAATTTTGTTTATACCTTCATACCAGTGCTACTCTGCTTCCCATTCAGTTCCCAACCGAGCCTTTTATTCTTAACCAGTGGGTTGGCTGGTTCCCAATTTCTTTTTGCTTTGGGTGAAAAAAAAATCATTTTTCTTTCCCTGCCTTCGCTCAGCTGGTCTGCTGTCTGCCTGTCTTTAGAAATGAACTTCTCCATCATTATTTTATGTGTGTTGGATTGGCAACTATTGTAACTACAACTGTTGCCTATATTGAGCTCCTCTATTTCACTGACAAGAACTCTGTTGCATCATTCAAAGATGAAATATCCACCCACAGCTCACAGTGTCTATTTACTGAATTGCAGTTTTCTTCACTGGGGAGAAAACCCATTCTGATCACAATACATTTCTATATTTCTTATATGACTGTTACTTTATTAGATGAAACACTAACATTTTTTTCTTCAAACCATTTCCACAAATTCTATGTCATATTTCACATCTAACTCTATCCAAAAGGGCCTAGACATCCAGGTAAATATAAATGGAAGAAATGCATAATATAAGAACAGAGTGATCAAACTAAGAAAGTGATGGAACAGAAGCCAGACAGTTGGCAGCGTGGCTACCCTCTGTGAAGTGCCCGCAGCGGTGACCAGGGCGCACATGGCTTGTACACTCGTCTGGCCAGTCCTCTCTGTGCCGAGCTGTCAGGTCACCAGTGTCCTGTATGGACTATGGTGGCAGTTTAGTTGCCAAGTTGTGTCCGACTCTTGCGAACCCCTAGACTGTAGCCCGCCAGGCCTCTCTGTCTGTGGGATTCTCAGGCAAGAATACTGGAGTGGACTGCCATTTCCTTCTCCATGTATGAATTATGGTAGTCTATCTCCGGTCATGGCTCCCCACGCCATCCATAGAAACACGGTTGGAGTCTTTGGCCTGAACAGAGGACAACTTACCCACCCAAACCCTCATCCACTGCAGATCTACTCATTTACCAAAACCCAACTCAGCCAAAACTTCCTCAGTAAGGCCTTCTACTGTCCTCAGACAAAGAGAGATGATCCTGCCCAGCTCCACCAGAAGCTTAGGGCCGATATGACACCCACAGAATACCATTGCCATGATATTTGTGCTGGCCAGTCTCACTCACAGGACTGCACCCGGAGGCAGATGGAGAGGAGAGATATAAGGATCTCTCGTTGAATTTTCAAACTGTAAATACCTGTGCAACTACACCGAGAACCTTTATGTTGGTCTTTCTAAATTTTGCCTGCCAAAACCTCCAGTTGACTCCTACATACATATTTTTCTTTTAATTGCCCTTTCCATGTATATTGACTTAATAGTTTACCTTTGGTGTCACCCTACCAGAAAGATAGAATTGAAGTGTTTACTTATAAGCTATTTAAAAAAAAAAAGAAAAATGTTCTAATTTATTTTCAGATACATGCAGTTTTTCTTCTCAGTAAGAATTTCAGTATTGCCTGATATTGTGCAAGCAAGAATGCAGTATAGGCCCCCACCCTCACTACCTGTTATCCACATCCCTAAGATCTGAAATCAAGAAAAAACAGTTGTTCTTTTTCATTGTTACTTTAAAAAAAAATAAAAAGAAAAATTTCTCAATTGGCAGCACAACCTAACTTCACCAGGACTCATTTGCTGACAAAATCTAACTAATTTTTGGCTAGGAGACTAATTATAGTATTTCTTTGATGGAATGTAAAAAGAATCAAATGCCATATGAATAAGCAATAATGTGTTAATCATGGGATGCTGTCCCAGTTTCCACTGAGATGTTATATATCATAAAGTAAATTTTCCATGTTACCTTGGTAAAATCTGAAAGATTCTAAATTTCAATATACATCATTTTTAAATTAATTATCTTGAAGTATAGTTGCTTTACAATGCTGTGTAAGTGTCTACTATATAGCAAAGTGAATCAGCTACAAATATATCCTCACTTTTTTTGATTTCCTTCCCATTTAAGTCACCATGGAATGTTGAGTAGAGTTTCCTGAGCTATAGAGCAGTTTCCTAATAGTTATCTATTATATTCAGAGTATAAATAGTGTATATCTGTTAATCCCAACCTCTCAACTTGTCCCACCCCTCCTCCCCCTGCCTTTGGTGTCCATATGCACATCTCTATTTCCATTTTGCAAATAGAATCATTTATACCATTTCTCTGGATTTCACATATATGGCTTATTATATATTTGTTTTTCTCTTTCTGATTTGCTTCACTCTGCATGACAGTTTCTAGGTTCAACCATGTCTTTATAAATGACCCAATTTAATTCCTTTTCACAGCTGAGTAATATTCCATTAAAAATAGGCACCACATCTTCTTTATACATTTCTCTATTGATGAATATTCACATTGCTTCCATGGCCTAACTATTGTGAATAGCAGTGCAATGAAGATTGGGTTGCATGTGTCTTTTGGAACTGTGGTCTTCTTTGAGTACACACCCAGAAGTGGGATTGCAAGATCATATGATAGTTCTATTTTTAAAGCAAATTTCATACTGCTCTCCAGAGTGGTCATATCAATTAACACTTCCATATACATCATGCCTCACATTCTATACAGTCAGCAAAACCTAGACCTGGAGCTGACTGTGGCTCAGATGATGAGCTTGTTATCGCAAAGTTCAGACTTAAATTGAAGAAGGTAGGGAAAACAAATAGGACATTTAGGTATGACCTAAATCAAGTCCTTTATGATTATACAATAGAAGTGACAAATAGATCCAAAGGATTAGATTTGCTCAGACAGAGTGCCTAAAGCACTATGGAAAGGCATTCATGACATTGTACGGAAGGTAGTGACCAAAACCGTCACCAAGAAAAAGAAAGGCAAGAAGGCAAAGGGGTTATCTGAGGAGGCCTTTCAAATATCTGAGAAAAGAACAGGAGTGGAAGTCAAGGCAAAGGAAAAAGGGAAACATACACCCTATTGAATGCAGAGTTCCAAAGAATAGCAAAGAGAGATAAGAAAGCTTTCTTAAGTGAACAACACACACAAAAAAACAATAAAATGAGAAAGAAAATCAGAGATACCAAGGGAGCATTTCATGCAAAGATGAACACAATAAAGGAGATAAATGGTAAGGACCTAACAGAAGCAGAAAAGATTAAGAAGAGGAGGCAAGAATACAGAGAAAAACTATACAAAAAGGTCTTCATGACCCAGAGAATCACAATGGTGTGGTCACTAACCTAGAGCCAGACATCCGGGAGTGTGAAGTCAAGTGGGCCTTAGAACAAACCTAGTGGAGGTGATGGAAATCTAGCTGAGCTACTTCAAATCCTAAAAGATGATGCTGTGAAAGTGCTGCAGTCAATATGCCAGCAAGTTTAGAAAACTCAGCATTGGTCACAGAAGTGTAAATTTATTTTCCTTCTAATTCCAAAGGTCAGTGCCAAAGAATGGTCAAACTACTGCACAATTACACTAATTTCACATACTAGCAAGCAATACTAGCAAAGTAATGCTCAAAATTCTCCAAGCCAGGCTTCAACAATATGTGAACCATGAAATTCCAGATGTTCAAGCTGGATTTAGAAAAGGCAGAGGAAACAGAGATCAAATTGCCAACATCCATTGGATTACAGAAAAAGCAAGAGAATTCCAGGAAAAATCTACTTCCGTTTCATTGACTATGCTAAAGGCCTTGATTGTGTGCATCACAACAAAGTATGGAATATTCTTAAGGAAATGAACATAACAGACCACCTTACCTGCTTCCTGAGAAACCTGTATGCAGATCAAGATGCAACAGTTAGAATTAGACATGGAATAAAAGACTGGTTCCAAATTGGGAAAAGAGTAAGTCAAAGCTATATATTGTCACCCTGCTTATTTCATTTACACAGAGTACATCATGAAAAATTCTGGACTGGATATCTCACAAGCTGGAATCAAGATTATCTGGAGAAATATCAACAACATCAGATATGTACGTGACATCACCCTAATGGCAGAAATGAAGAGGCACTAAAGAGCCTCTTGATGAAGGTGAAACAGGAGAGTGAAAAATCTGGCTTAAAGCTCAACACTCAAAAAAGCAAAGATCATGTCATCTATTAATTCATGGCAAATAGATGGGAAAAAATGGGAGCAGTGGAAGATTTTATTTTCTTGGGCAACAGCGTCAGTGCAGATGGTGACTGCAGCCATAAAATTAAAAGATGCTTGATCCTTGGAAGAAAAGCTATGACCAACCTAGCTGCTAAGCTGCTAAGTTGCTTCAGTCGTGTCCGACTCTGTGCAACCCCATAGATGGCAGCCCACCAGTCTCCCCGGTCCCTGAGATTCTCCAGGCAAGAACAGTGGAGTGGGTTGCCATTTCCTTCTCCAATCCATGAAAGTGAAAGTGAAGCCGCTCAATCATGTCCTACTCTTTGTGACCCAATGGACTGCAGCCCACCAGGCTCTTCCATCCATGGGATTTTCCAGGCAAGAGTACTGGAGTTGGTTGCCATCGCCTTCTCCAATGATCAACCTAGACAGCATACTAAAAAACAGAGGCACAACTTTGCTGATAAAAGTCCATATGGTAAAAACTATGGTTTTTCCAGTAGTCATGTACGGATGTGAGAGTTGGACCACAACTGTGAGTGCTGAAGAATTGATGCTTTCAAACTGTGGTGTTGGAGAAGACTCTTGAGTGTCCTTTGGACTGCAAGATTAAACAGTGAATCCTAAGAGAAGTCAACCCTGAATATTCACTGGAAGGACTGACGCTGAAGCCGAAGCTCCAATAGTTTGGCTACAGGATGGGAAGAACTGACTCATCAGAAAATACCCTGATGCTGGGAAAGATTGAGGGCAGGAGGAGAGGGGGGAAATGAAGGATGAGATGGTTGGATGTCATGATGGATTCAATGGACATTAGTTTGAGCAAACTTCAGTAGATAGTTAAAGACAGGGAAGCCCAGCATGCTGCAGTCTATGGGGTCACAAAGTCAGACATGACTTATTGACTGAACAATACATATTGCCTCAACTGTTTTGTATAAAAAATTGTGGACCTGCATATATCGACCTGCATATGTGGACCAGCATATATATTAAATATATTTTTTGATAAATGGATTGTTTCTCTGTTCACCTCACTACTCAAAATCGCTTCTTAACCTAACTGATGCTGTCTACATGATGCAAACCCCAGTCTGATCCCCATCCCTTCATCCTTCCCCCTTTCTCATTTATGACCTGCCTTGATGCATTATTTTGAACAATGTAACATGCAGTCAGTACTTTCACTCCTTTCTGTGGCTTCCATTTATATATAGACTTGCACAAGATATCTTGTAATGCACAAAAATTGACTGGTTGTAATTCATTTTCCCTAGTAATCTGAAGAAGAAATGGGGTGATTTTCATATGCAGCTCATAGATCCTTCACAGTAGCACTGGTTAGTTGGCCTAATAGTGATAGTTTTATGCAAATGATCACAACATGTCACATATATTTGAAACAAAAAAATTCTATGAATACCCAGTATTTAAATTCCCTTTTTAGAGATTCTTCAAACAGGATATCTTCTAAAAGCAATTATCTAAATTATTCATAAATAGCTTAATAATTTAATGTCTACATATTTTTACTAAAACAGTTTGTTTCAGTGCATTTTTAGTGCTTTGGAAATTCTAAATAACAAAATTAAGTAGATGAAACAANCAAACAGGATATCTTCTAAAAGCAATTATCTAAATTATTCATAAATAGCTTAATAATTTAATGTCTACATATTTTTACTAAAACAGTTTGTTTCAGTGCATTTTTAGTGCTTTGGAAATTCTAAATAACAAAATTAAGTAGATGAAACAATTATTTCTGCAAAAATATATTTAAAATGGATTTTCACACTCAGAACACTGTATAGAATTAATGATAAATAAAAAACACCTTTACAATTATGCATTAGCTGAGAAAGTGTACTTTAATACCTTAAATATTAGATGATTTATAAGTAGCTATTGAAATAAAGACAAGAAAAAAGCAACTTTAATGGATAATGAGTCAAATTTCTTTTCATAATTTTGGTGTTGAAGAATAAACATTTCTATTGTTCAATTTGAGAGGGAGTTTCTTTTAAGGTGTTTTATTTTGGGGTACTGATTTATCCAGAAAAAAAAATGCAGTGTTGCTTATTTTAAAATGTTTTTAAATGATAGAATATCCCATCACATGTGACAATATAACATATAAAAATGTAAGCTCAAATGCTACTTTAAAATGATGAATTCAGGAAGGGTGGGAAGATGGCGGAGGAATAAGACGGGAGACCACTTTCTCCCACACAATTTCATCAAAAGAACA